>MU227205.1:3975772-4012385 GCA_018584345.1 Thuja plicata
AATACTAAGGAAAGTGAATTATATTTAATTAAATAAATAGAAGAACATAACAAATATAATTAATTAATTAAAATTAATTATAATGCTAAGGGAATATTAATTAAATTAATATAAGGACGATTTTAGATGTCTGCAAAACTTAGGGACAAGCTAAAAACCTAGAAAAAATTACTGAAAGTAGGAAATTTGGGTCCCGACAACAAGGCCTGATCAGGTACCTAATCACAACCAAATCTCTGTAAAGTGGAGAAATAGAGAAAACCACATGGGAAAAAATTCTACTCCAAAAAGAGATGGAAAAAGCATGCAAAAAAGAAATGGCTCAAGAGACTCTCTCAAAACCATAAGTACAACCAACCCCCCCATGAGACAGGATCGAGAATCTAAAGCCCCTAAAATGATAGAATCTTTGTGTCGATGATTGCACCAATGTGGCTCCAATGCAGAAGAAACAAAGGTAAGGGATAACGAAGAGGAAACCCCTGAATGTGAGGTGAAACTGGAAGGCCTAGCCGATGCTCATAAGAGAACGCATGCAACTCCTATAATGGAATATCCAATGAAGGTGGGCCAATAGATGTGCTAGATCTATCATATAAGAGGAGATGAATGTCCTCAAAAATTGGAATAGGTGGCTCGATGCAATAGTGATGATGTCAGGTAATGGTGAAGAGGAATCATGTTGAACAAATGCAAAATCAACAGGAGGTGTAGGTGTAAAAGTCACAACACTAGTCTTAGGAACAACACATAAGTTCAAGTGACCTGACTTCACCTTAATAGGCTCTTGTGAAAAAGGAGATCTATTCTCTGACAGTAGAGATGGTGGACCAAAATGAGAGGAGTACAAGCGTGAAGAATGATCAACTGTCCATGTTGCAACAATATTGCCTGTCTCACTATATTTGATGTGTACTAAATCTGGAGTGAACTCAACTGTCTTCCATGTCCCACCATGATTAATCTGATAGATAGAGAGAAGGTTAGAGAACAAAGATGGAACACATAGTACATCATGCAATGCACCATCATCAATGTCAATAGAACCTTTCCCACATATAGTCATAACAATGGTATTCCCCATAAAAATGTGTGGGGCACGAGAAGCCTCAAAAGATGAGAATAAACCCTAATAAGATGCCATATGGTGTGAAGCACCTAAATCCAATATCTAGCTAGAAGAGTGTGTAATAGAGGTTGCACATAATGCATGACCCTTTCCGTTGTCCCATCCATCTATCTAGAATTATAATGAAGAAGAAGACCTATGAGAAGTAGAAGAAGGAATATCAATGTTTCTCTTTGTAAGAAGAGCTATCAAATCATAAATTTGTTTTGCATATCCATCTATCTTCTTCTCATAACAATGAGACTCATCATGATTGGGATTTTTATAGTAAACATACTTAGGTATTTTTGTCTTTGATTTTCCCCCCTTGGGAGAAGGTGGGCCAAAGGAGTGCTGATAATTAGAATCCTTCCTTTACTCTGTGGTCAGTGATATCTTTTTCTGCTCTAGCTTCGGTGAAGATGGGTGAGCTACCAATGCATGGTTCTTTGATCCAGTGAGAGAATAAAAATGAGATAGCTTTTCCTTCTCATGAGTCAAATGATCACATAACACATCAAATGTAGGCATATTGAATCATGGACCCAATGCATCCTTGGTAGAATGGAAGGTAGAAGAGAATATCTGAAAGGGACCACAAAGCTTAGAAAGAATTAGGAAAATGCACTTTGTATCTGTCTTATTCTTTCCACAACCCTGTAAGAGAGACATGGTAGATTTTGAATTTTGTCAAGAAATCCTGAATAGAAGAAAATGTATCAGGACCCATTACTGTCAATTCTGCCTCAATATAAAGTGCTCATAACTCATTGATTGTGCCAAAGAGAGACTGAAACTTCTCCCACATATCAAGAGGGGTATCACAACCATCAAGATGAAAGAGAAAACTATCTGAAACATGTAGGAAAAGCACACCCATGGCCTCATCCATCTTTTTCTTGTGCTGCATGACCTCATAAGGACAAGTCAAAATAGGTTGAATGATGTCCAAATAAGACCATAACTCGTATGACCGAAGAAGCCTAGTCATCTAGGATTTCCACAAATGGAAATTATGTGGAGTGAGAAGCTCAACTGATGTTGAATTTTCCATTGTTGCACTTCTTTATTTTTATTAGTTATCTTTCAAAACTAGACAAAAGATGCAGGAGGGGTTTTTTTCTGAGTGTTCTATTTCTGAGATAAATGACAAAAAATGATAGAAAAATACCCCCCACAAAGAGAGAAACCAAACCCCAGTACAACTGTGAAGTAGAAGAATAAATAGTGTAATAAGTGCTTTAGAATGAATGGGTAAAATACATGATCAATTTCTCCAAAACTAAGTCTTAGATCTAAAGAGAGCTCGTCAAGAGCTTTCTGACACCTATTCATGAGCAAAAACCAAAGTCCATATACTCATTCTAGAGGCTTGGAAGCGTTGAAAAAAAGTCCTTTCTTTGACTGGCAAAAAGGCTAGAGAAATAGAAAAATTAAAAAATCAAACCTTTGCTAATGTCCACCTCAGAAGATGATATATCGTTTGCAAAAAAGCCTTTGTTTTCTCAAGTTATGAGCAAAAAACTAAAGAGGGCTCCAAGATATGAGAATTTTTTTTTTTGAAAAATAATAATTGTTTTCTCCACCTCAATATGCGTACCAAAAATAGATCCTTACATGCACATTTTTTTTCCTTAGAATGCAACTGTGTCCAAATTGGACGTGTCTTATATGGAAATAGGGGTTTTGGGGCCTTTTGAGTGCAACCATAAGGTCGGTTTGTACCCAAAGTGCTCTAAAAAATAGATACCTCCCAGATCCACACAAAAAACTATGTAAACTTGAAACCCTTAGAGCTCCAAAAATTCTTCAAAAACTTAGGAACAAGCTGCAACAACAAGGCTTTGAATACCATGTTAGAATTCAAAGAATTCAACCATGAAGATCCACTATATGCAAAATAACCTGTTACACAAGCAAAGAAATGGAGACAAAACTTAGAATGATCTAAAAGATAAAATATTCATTCAGAGAGAGAATAGAGGGAATTACAAAAGAATTAATAATTAAAAAGAGATCAAAAACCCAGAAGGTGGAGAAACCTAGGTTGCATGATAACAATTAATAATAGAATTAATTATTATATGCCTAAATTTTAGCTTAAGTGAACTAGAGATAAAAATTGACTTAATATTTAAATCAATAATAATTTAATTAATAAGTGAAAATACCTTTTTACTCTAACAATATCCACCAATAGCAGGATTTGTATTTGAAGAAGTAGTAAAAAGGCTTATAAAAATAATTATGATGTTATGATACATTAGAAGAGTTTTACTACATCATAGGAACTAGTTGGATGTGACGATTACATACTGCTACTTGACAAAGAGTATTATAGAATATGGAAGTTGGAAAAAGAACATATAGAAGGCAAAGAAAGAAATGTATGGTCTCCTTTAAATCCCAAATAACCCAAAATAGTACATAGGATATTAGGAAATAACAATGGATGCATATTAATAGTGGGAGAGAAACAATCAGTATATAATAATGAAGGAAGATTGATCCGTACTATTCAATTGCCAGAGTTTGACATACAAATCCTTATTGAAACCAAAAGGTATGGAAGCTATACACCATTATTTAGCATTCTAGTAGAAACTACAAATGTATGGTGGCCACAATAATTTGTTTTGAATAATTTTCATAAATTGCACAATGTACAATTTAAAAAAATATTTGTTTCTCAGTATGAAGTTACAATTATGCTAAGTTCCAAAATACAATTTTATATCGTATTGTGTCTTCTCCAATTTTAATTTTGTTTGACTTACATGGTATATAGTTTCAAGATATTTGTATAGTTAAGAGTAGACAATCAGAAGACAAAAAAATGTATAGTTTATGAAACCATTCTCATATATTATATATTAAATGAGTTAGTTTTATTTGTTTCCTTATATGCAATTAAATAACCTTTTGACAATTAAATAAACCTTTGATTTTAACTTTAATAATTGAATAAACCTCTCAAACATTATCACAACTCTAATAATTGAATAAAATTTTAATAAAAAATAGATCTTTTTTTGGAAAGAGGGGTAAATTTTTTTATTGAAACCGCAATAACAGTACAAAACAAATCAACAAGCCCAAAAAGATGTTGGTCCAAATAAGGCCAACTAAAACCTCATATATTCCCTAACAATCTCCTCTAAAGTTTAAACATAATCAGGTGGCAAGTGCCCCCAGTCACTCACCTTCCAACCATCCAATCTCTCCAAAGCCCACTTAGCCAAAAAATCAACAACCCTGTGATGAACTACAGCTGATTAAATGTTTGAAGATGATAAGTTGATGATCACCGAGATACAAAAGTGAATGCAAGACATTAAATCAGTTAGTGTATTGTATTGTCATTGATGTCAACTTGATATGTATGATTATTCATACACATATTTGTCATAACCTTGAAGAGATGAAGAGACAAAGTTTATGTTGTCGGTAAAACATAAAAGTTCTGTATACACCGATAGATAGTGAACACCAAGCACAATAGTAACTGAGAAAGCATTACCGAGCAAGTGTCACCAAGTAGTTCACAGTGTATACCAAGCCCCGCAGTATATCTAGCAAGTGTATACCGACCACCGCAGTAAACTGAAGTTGTTACTGAGCACAACTGGAGTTGATGACTGAACAGAATTGAAGTTCAAGAACGACAAAACTACTTAGCTGGAAAGAGCTATATTTAGAGATTGACTGATTGATTGCTTTATTCTTAACGATCAGTTAAACTAAAGCATGAAAGAGATTTAAAGTGAGTTTTACTCACAGTTATCATGGAGAGATTTGCAGAATAAAAATAAAAGTAGATCTTTATAGGATAAAGCAAGCATGACGAGTTTTACAGATCAAGAAGTGATCTATGACAAAAAAAGGAGATTGAGCGGCTAATAATGTCTATATAAAGAGACAAGGAATTCATTATGAAGAGAGGAATTCTAAGTATATTCTGGTGAAGATTGAATTATTCATGCATATCTGATCATATAGGCTGAAGAACAAAGCCAAGGAATTCTGCAGACACCAAGCAATAGAGGACAGAGCATTCACCGAGTAGAACAAAGGAAGAGAGAAAAGGAATTGAAGAGCATATTGATCAGAGAGGTATTATTGGACTAAGAATAGATCTGAATATCTAAAAGTTAAAGTTGTATTTTGAATAGATCATTTATGTATCACTTTAACCATTAATTCAGAAAATCTCTGAACCAAGTGGGATTTAATAATCCTTATTGTATTGAGATACTCAAGAGTATCAAAAGGTTTTTCTTGTTGACAACATAGTGAGTCCTAGGTCAAAAGATAAACTATTAGTTTTAAATCCTCTAATAAGGTCACACTTAACATTGTGTATTGTAACCTTTAATAGGGTTGGCTCTTCACTGAGCTCACTTCAGAAGAGTGAACATTTTGGGTTACCAGTCCTAAGTGGTTTTTCCCTTAGCACGGTTTCCACGTTAAAATCTGTGTCAAATGTGTATATGGTTCATTGCATTGATATTTTTCTTTACACATTATTGAAACTAGATTGGTCGGTTAACACTAAGTTTATTTATTGCTATTCGGTAAAGGATAGAAAAGATAAACAATATATCTTAGCGAGGAGGTTATATTTGTTAGAACTATTTATGGCATACATCTTGATGGACTGAAAGATAACTAGAGGATATTGTATTTGAGATATAAGTTTTTGGTTGGATTATTGGAATTATTTTTAAGGCCACTAATTCACCCCCCTCTCTCAGTCACTCTAACAATTGGTATCAGAGCTTTGGTGCTTGGAATAAAAGTTTAAAGGGAATTAAGATAAATATCACAAGATGAGTAAAAGGGACGTGGCTAAGTTGAACAAAGACAAATTTGCATCATGAAAAAGTAGGATAAGACTTCATCAATCAGGCATTGGAAATGATGTCACAAATACTTGGATACTAAATATGTTGCACCTATTGGACCTCTGACTATTGATCAATTGAGAGAGAAACATGAACATAATTATATGATGATAGAACTTGATTCTTCTCTAATTGATGCTGAATTTGAAGATGTGAAATCATGCACCTCTTGCAAAGAAAATGTGGGACAAACTCAAGCTATTACATGAAGGAGACACAAATGTGCTGAGAGCTAAAGCTGAAAGCCTAGGAGGAAAGTTTGATGACCTGAGAATGAAAGAAGGAGAGAACATCACTCAATACAGTAGCAGAATCAAAGAAGTTGTTAATGCTATCCATGGAGTAGGAGGAGTACTCTAGAAATAAATAGTTGTAAGTAAAATTCTGAGAACCTTACTGCCTTTTTATGCTATTAGTGTATCTGCAATTGAAGAAATGAGAGCAGTAGCAAATAACAATGTTACTCTTGATAGTTTGATTGATAGTCTTATTTCATTTGAGATGAACAACTATGACAATAATGTCTTACCTACTATTGAGTCTGCATTCAAATCTTCTATGAAAATAAGCAAATCTAGTAACAAACACACTATGAGAAATAATAGTGACAGTGATAGTGATGAACAAGAACTTGATGAACTTGAAGCACTAATGGCTAGGATATTACATAGAGGTAAAGGAAGATATAAAGGTAAATTACCATTGGTCTGTTTTAATTGCAAAGAAAATGGATATTTTGCTACTAGATGCCCTAACAAGAGAAAGGATGAAAGAAAAAATAACAGATATTATGAAAAGAAGTATGATAGGAGTGATGACCGAGACTACAAAAGCAACCGACACTCTGACAGAAGAGATAATCGAGAATACAAGGACAAAGGCAAGAAGGCTTGTTACCTGGTTGAGAACAAAGCTAAAAATTCTAAGACTGATTCTGATGAAGATGTTGAGGTAGTATTTGTTGCTATGAAGGATGATTCAAACAAAGAAGAAAGGTATGTTGAAACAACACTAATATCTAAAGTTAGCAAAAATGATGTCTGGATTATTGATAGTGGATGTACTCATCACATGACTGGAGATAAAGAAAAGTTTGAAACTTTTGAATATTATAATGGTGGATCAGTTAGGATGGGTAATGACTCACTTTCCCAGTTGAAGGAAAAGGTACCATCATGTTGAATAATCTTATCAGATGTGAAAATGCATATTGGGTGAAAGGACTTAACTAAAATTTATTAAGTGTTTCATAGCTGAACAACAGAGTACACCAAGTTGCATTGGAGAACAAAAAGGCAATGATCTATAATGGAAAAGGAAATTTGATCAGTACTGGTGAACAAACAAAAGGTAATCTATTCTATCTTGATGATATTAAGACCACTTGTTTATTGGCTAGAAATGAAGATGTTTGGTTGTGGCATAAAATTTTATGTCATGTGAAATTTTACAACATGGTTAAGATAAGTAAGAAAAGAAAAGTAAGAGGCTTACCGAGTATTTCAAAGCCTGACCATGTTATGTGAAAGAATTGTCAAATAGGCAAAATGACAAAGTCTAGTTTCAAGAGAAAAACCTACACATCTAATTCTATTATGGAGTTAGTCCATACTAACTTATGTGGACCAATGAGAACAAAGAGCGATTATGATGATAGACACTTTATTCTATTTGTTGATGACTATTCTAGGATGATGGCAGTCATGTTCTTAAAAGATAAATCTGAAGAATTTAAGATGTTCAAATGGTATAAAGCTAAAGTGGAAAATCAAAGTGGAAAAGAACTGAAATGTTTAAGATCAGATAGAGGAGAATTTATTTCTAATGAATTCACTAAATTTTGTAATGAGCATGTGGTTACAAGACAACTTTTTGCACCGAGAACACCACAACAAAATGAGATTGCTGAAAGGAGGAATATATCAATTATTGATTGTACCATAACACTGATGATTGAAAAAGGAATCACACAAACATTCTGGAGAGAAGCTGTAAGTAATGCTGTCTACACACTAAACTGAGTTTAATTGAAGAAAGGCACAAATAGGACACCTTATGAGCTATGGTATGGATACACACCAAATGTGAGTTACTTGAGAATATTTGGAAGTAAATGTTATATATTGAAAGATGATAGAAATGGGAAACTTGATTCTAAAAGCGATGAAGGAATATTTCTAGGATATTCTACTAAAAGAAAAGTTTATAAATGTCTGAACAAAGATTCTAACAAAATCATTGAGAGTTCAAATTTTAAAGTGGATGAATTTTCTGAGAAAAATGATGAGGAAATAAAAAAGGAACTTGAAGATTACAACAAATTTGTCTACATTGAAGAACCTGACATCTTAATCAAGCTTCAGAACAATGCAACCAAGCAACAGGCTGCACACATCGAGAATCATGAAAATGCTCACAATGCTGAACCGAGAGATGAAGATCAAAGATCTAAACCTATAATTTCTAAATATGTCAGAAGACACCATCCATAGGACCAAATCATTGGAGACAAAAGAGCAGGAATGAGAACAAGAAGTAAGTCTCTTAACAATAGTTGTTTGATTTGTGATTTTGAGCCTAAATATGTTAATGCTGCACTTGAGAATCAAGAATGGATTAGTGTAATGAATGAAGAGATCGAACATATTGAGAAGAATAAAACATGGGAATTAGTACCTAGACCGAGTGAAAAAAATTCCATTGGTTAACTGAGTGACAGAACAATGCAACCGAGCAACAGGCTACACACACTGAGAATCATGAAAATGCTCACAATGCTGAACCGAGCGATGAAGATCAAAATGAAGATCAAAGATCTGAACCTATACTTTCTACATATGTCAGAAGACACCATCCATAGGACCAAATCATTGGAGACAAAAGAGAAGGAATGAGAACAAGAAGTAAGTCTCTTAATAATAGTTGTTTGATTTGTGATTTTGAGCCTAAATTTGTTAATGATGCACTTGAGAATCAAGAATGGATTAGTGTAATGAATGAAGAGATTGAACAGATTAAGAAGAATAAAACATGGGAATTAGTACCTAGACTGAGTGACAAAAATTCTATTGGTACCAAATGGATTTTTAGAAACAAACTCAATGAGAATGGAGAATTCACAAGGGACAAAGCAAGACTGGTATGCAAGGGGTATGCACAATAAGAAGGTATTGGTTATGGAGAAACCTTTGCACCCATTGCTATACTATAAGGAGTAAGAATTCTACTTGCTTATGCTTCTTTTAAAGGATTCAAAGTATACCAAATGGATTTTAAATCTACATTTTTGAATGGAATACAAGAAGAAGAGGTATACATTGAACAACTTGAAGGGTTTGTTGATCCTAACAAGAGAAACATGGTTTGTAAACTACACAAAGACTTGTATGGATATAAACAAGCATCGATATCATGGTATGAAAGACTTCACTTTTATCTCATTAGTATTAGATTTGTAAGAACAAGTGACAACAACAATCTATATTTGAAAGGAGATACTGATGATAAAGTTGTGATTGCTGAGATATTTGTTGATGATATCATATTTGGAGGTAATGATATGCTATGCAAGTCATTTGCTGATGAAATGAGTAAAGAATTTGAAATGTCAATGTTTGGAGAGATCAAATTTTTTCTTGGTCTATAGATTCTACAATAGGATGAAGGCATCTACTTTACACAATCCAAATACATCAAAGAAGTTCTAAAGATATTAAAGATGGAGGACTCCAAACCAGTTGGAACACCTATGGCAACCAGATGCAAATTGAAAAAGGAAGACAAGACAACCAAGGTAAATCAAACCTTATGCAGATCTATGATTGACAAAATAATGTATATTGTACACACTAGACCTGATATAGCACATGCAGTTGCTATAGTTGCAAGATTCTCTACTAATCCTAAGGAATCACACATGACTTCTGTTAAAAGAATTTTGAGATATCTGAAAAATACTGAGGACTACTATTTGTGGTACAATAAAGAAGGCAAATTTGAGCTACAAGTTTATACTGATGCTGATTGGGATGGAAACATAGATGATAGGAAGAGCACAACATGAGGAGCATTCTTTATGGGTGAAAGACTTGGCACATGGATAAGTAAAAAGCAACGATGCATATTTCAATCAATTGCAAAAGCAGAATATGTAGCTACTGTTGCAAATTGCTCTAACATTGCATGGATAAAGCAATTCCTGAAAGGTATGAATGAAGAAATTATTGACCCAATAATTATCTATTGTGATAATACTAGTGCTATAAACATCTCAAAGAGCCCTGTGATGCATGCTAAGACAATGCACATAGATATTGAGTATCATTACATGAGGGAAAAATTACAAGAGAAATAGGTTATACTAGAATATGTACAATCCAAAGGATAACTAGCAGACATCTTCAAAAAACCATTGCCAAAAGATACATTTGAGTACCTGAGGAATAAACTAGGGGTTCGACCCTTGTCTACTGGTCACTAAGCTAAATTGGAAGCTGCATTAGCCTACACATTATCAGAAGATTAATCATGTTGATGCAAGCTAATATATGGCTTGCAATAATATATCTGTCCAATAAAGGGACATAAAGCTTCAAAGGGAGAAAAATATTGTTGGCTAGTACAGAGCTAAATATATTTTTTGGCATCGCTTTCAAAGGGAGAGGAAGATTCAATGAAATATACATAAGGAATAAGAGATTCTACAACACAAAGGGAGAGAAAGACTCAAGGAAATGGAGAGAGAGATATTCAATGAAATAACCATCCATCAAAGGGAGAGAATTGGAAAGAGTTAACACTGCATATCTATCCAAAAAAGGGAAAAGAGATTCTACAAGAAAGGGAGAGACAGAAATAAGAAGATAGAATTGCTACACCTATCCATTGAAGGGAATGGAGAAAGGGAGAGCACACAAAATAATCAAATCAAAGGTACAAGACCTTATTGGGACTCAAATATTTGAATTGGTTATAGAAAAATAAGTTTGGTATGCTATGTCATTTCTTATACTGCATATTTCATAGTATGTTTCCATCAATGCCAAAGGGAGACATTGATGAACTATAACTGATTAAATGTTTGAAGATGATAAGTTGATGATCACCAAGTTGCAAAAGTGAATGCAAGATATTAAATCAGTTAATGTATTGTATTTTCATTGATGTCAACTTGATATGGTTTGATTATTCATACACATATTGGTCATAACCTTGAAGAGCTGAAGAGACAAAGTTTATGTTGTCGGTAAAACATAAAAGTTATGTATACATCTACAGACAATGAACACTGAGCATAATAGTAACTGAGCAAGCATTACCGAGTAGTTCACAGTGTATACCAAGAATCACAGTATACCGATCAAGTGTATACCAAGCATTGCAGTAAACTGAAGTTGTTACCGAGCACAACTGGAGTTGATGACCGAACAAAACTGAAGTTCAACAATGAAAAAACTAATTAGCTGACAAGAGCTATATTTAGAGATTGACTGATTGATTTCTTTATTCTTAACGATCAATTAAAATAAATCATGAAAGAGATTTAAAAAGAGTTTTATCACATTTATCATGGAGAGATTTGTAGAATAAAACTAAAAGTAGAGCTTTATGGGATAAAGCAAGCATGGCAAGTTTTACAGATCAAGAAGTGATTTATGATAAAAATAAGGAGATTGAACGGATAATAATGTCTAAATAAAGAGACAAGGAATTCATTATGAAGAGAGGAATGCCAAGTATATTCTGGTGAAGATTGAATTCTTCATGTAGATCTGATCATACAGGCTAAAGAATAGAGCCAAGGAATTCTGCAAACACTGAGAAATAGAGGACAGAGCATTCACCGAGTAGAACAAAGGAAGAGAGCAAAGGAACTAAAGAGAATAGTGATCAGAGAGGTATTATTGGACTAACAATAGATTTGAATATCTTCAAGTTAAAGTTGTATTTTTAACAGATCATTTACTGTATCAGTTTAATCATTGATTCATAAAATCTCTTAATCGAGTGGGATTTAAGAGTCCTTATTGTATTGAGATACTATCAAAAGGTTTTCTTGTTGACAACATAGTGAGTGCTAGGTCAAAATAAAAAATATTAGTTTTAAATCCTCTAACAAGGTCACACTTAACAGTGTGTATTGCAACCTTTAACAAGGTTGGCTCTTCACCGAGCTCACTTCAGAAGAGTGAAAATCTTGGGTTACCGGTCCCAAGTAGTTTTTCCCTTAAAAAGGTTTCCACGTTAAAATATATGTGTCAAATGTGTATATGTTTCATTGCATTGATATTTTTCTTTAAACATTATTGAAACTGGATTGGTCAGTTAACACTAAGTTTATTCACTGTTATTCGGTAAAGTCTAGAAAAGATAAACAATATATCTTATCGAGCAGGTTATATTTGTTAGAACTATTTATGGCATACATCTTGATGGACTAAAAGATAACTAGAGGATATTATATTTGAGATATAAGTTTTTGGTTGAATTATTGGAATTATTTTTAAGGCCACTGATTCAGCCCCCCTCCCAGTTATTCTAACACCCTGTTCCATTTCTAAGGGACATAATAGAAAGTGAATGACTCAAAGGAGTCTCTTGTACAAAGGATCTGCCTACCTACCACCCCCAAATGCCAATCAACCCCATCCATCCTCTACCAATTCGACATGTCTACCACCACTTGGGAATTAGACTTAGATAATATTCCACCATTTAAGAGTGCAACCTCTTTCTAATGATGAGAGGACAACCAGAGCCTCCATATAATTATTAGTATGATGGCCCTTATACATGAAGAAGAGGAAGATTGCATTGCCTGCACTATTCCCGCAAACTCCTCCAACTTCAGTATCCCCATGATTTCCTCTTGAAGATCCATAAATATTAACCTTCAAGGTCCCCAAAGGAGGGGGAAACTACCTGCCATCCCATTGGGCATTCCTCTTTACATGCCTACCCCTTTTTTGATGTCTTTTGAAAAATCCATCTTTAGGGTCTTCACAAAAAATCCTCAAATTTTGGACTACCTGCACATCTCCAAGATTGATTTTCAGAGAGATGTCACACTTAGCCATCATAGTCTTCTAAACTATACTAATAACTTGCACAACTAGAATTGTTGTGCCAACATCCTCCTATCTTGGAAGATTCTATGGTTTCTTTCCAACCACACTTTCTAGATAATAAAACAAGGACTAATCTCCCAAGCCACATGGAGGAAAATAGTCTTGGTAGTGGGTTGGCCCAGACTTCTCTAAAACTCAACCAAATAATCAACATGAATAAAAGCATGCTTCCAATCTCCCCACCACCAATTCCAGATTTACTTGGTGAAAGGACACTACAAAAAGAAATGAGAAATACTCTCCTCTTTTTTATAACAGAGAGAGAAAAAAAAAGGCCCTTGAAAACCTCTCTTTTGAAGATTCTCCCAAGTAAGACATTTTTTTTGAGCCACTAACCACAAGAAAAAAATTACGCTTGGGCCAAGAAAATATATTCCAGACCTACTGATGAGACCATTTACTATCTCTATTATATTAGTCTTTATAATCTATTTTTAAGTATTACCAAAACATTTGTGGACTTATAATCAGTTGAACATATGTCAAAGTACAGTTATAACCATCAAACCCATGGGTAGATAGTTATGTCATATTTTCTGATATTATATATATATTGCAGTATTTCATATAGAAACCAGAATGTGTGTTCTAATATTTGGATCAATTTGATTAAGTTTACTACTATGAATATTTATGCATGATAACTAACCTACCAGGAAGTAGGAACAACTCTAGAGCGATCGACAACATTTAAAGAGGACGTTGAAGACTAGCTGCGATGGGTAACCATCATGGCACTAGAAGATACAACTACTACAAATGAGGAGCTAGTGTTCCTAAAATGCAGGAATGTAGCGCTGCTATATTCCCTCTGTGCTCTCATCGTGTTGACTTGGTCGCCCAGACTTTATTGCATATGTCGTGGGCTGTTTCATTTCCTTTTTCCTCTCTGGCATGATTTCAGTCAGATATTTGCTTTTCTGTTTTAGAATAAAGTATCAATCCTCTATTTATAGGGATTGGACTGTTAGTTTATAAGTTCAAAAGTTTTGGAATACATTATTTTGTTGCATCTTGCACAACAAGTTCATTTCCAGTTTTATGTATTGTTCTTATGTAATCAGTTCTTGAAATATAATGAAGTGACTTTTGGTTTATCTTCTGTGTTAGTAGATTAGCAAAAGATGACCAAGGGGGCCCACTTGGGAGGTGGATTAGGGTAGAGTAAAGTAGATTTACTTTCAACATTCCCAACATTTTAGATAGAAGATTACAATTTCTTCCTGCAGCATTGTACTTTGTGAATGTTCCCGCAACACCTGCAAGGATAGTTGTAGTGAATGCTCTAGGTTGAAAGAACAAGCTTAAGTAGAGTTTGAAATTTTTAGCATCCATTTCAGTAAGGAGTAAGTGTGTTTCCTTTCTTGCAACTCTAGTATAGATTCGTTTCATGCATTTTACCTTCCTGTAGCATAGGTAGAATGACTCTTTAAGGGACTTAGTGCACATACAGTGCCGTACCATTTCAAGTATACATCCTTGGGTTGACAAAATAAATGCACCTCATGGTGGGAGAAGTAATCCTTAGATTGAATAAACTATTCCTAAGAGAGGCTTTGGGCATGATTACTAAGCACCTATTGTGAGGGGGTTCATTTTTGGCGCCGTTGCCAGGGATGGTATCAAGATAAGAAACTTTCTAAGTCATTTTTAATTTCTATCTAGTTTTTAAACAGTGGTTTGTAGTCTAAAATTTGCTTCACCAGTGTGAAGAATTCATTTGCATGCATCAAAGGGGAAGAAGAATAGACGAATATCGCAGATTTCTTCCAAGAGAGTCTGGGAATTTGAACGAAGAAGTTGAAGAAGATGAGTTACCTTTTGTTGATGCAAGTCCTGAGTTTCCTGTAGCATCTTCCTTTTGAGAAGAGCCTTTTGATATAAGTGGTTTTCGGCCTTTAGCTAAAATCTTGGCCAACTTTCTCAATAATTATGACCCTAACGCACCTATTATTAACAATCCTATAGCTAATATTTTTTTCCAGAAATAACTCCAATTCCCAATACCTCTAGTAATGACAAAACCTACTTTCCCATTTCCTCTACCGAGCCTTATAAACAATGCTAATTTCAAAAATATACCCACTGCCGCACTCTCAAAGTTTTATGGCCTGATAATCAAAGATCCTGACACCTTTTTGTTCAAGTTTGACATCCTCTATTGTAGCTTTGAATATAACACCGATTCCCACAAAATCAAACTGTTTCCAACAACACTGAAAGAGTCAGCCTTACGATGGTTCATGGGCGTAGGAGAAAATGCAGTAGACACCTTGGATGAGATGCAAAATCTATTTCTGTAGAAATACAAAGAGTATTGCAAGGGGAGTGACCTAAGGGGAGATGACATTTTTAGAATGTCACAAAAGGAGGATGAAACCTTGGAGGACTATGTTTCATGTTTCTTATACACAATGTAGAAGAATCCCCAACATGTGTTGGCTAGGGATTCACAGAAACTAGTCTTCTTAAGAGGAGTGAACGACAGCTGTCTGGAAGCACTGGACCTCATGGTTGGTGGGGACATACCCCAATCTTCTTGGGATGACCTCAAGAAAATCTGTCTCAACTACTCTTGATCAACTGTGAAGAAAGGCAGAGGATATCGGTCTACAGTCACTAAAGGGATTAGTTCTAGCATTTTCAAGCTGGAGATATGTAATTTGCTTGCAGATTTCAAGAAAGACATCATTAATGATGTTGTTGCACATCTCAACACCATGACTGCCAAGAAGAAGCATGTAGATGCTAAATCACAGTTAGCTGAGTACTATCCTTATTGCCGTAAACAAAAGAAAGACTACAGATGCAAGCTGGTGGTGAACCTGGAGAATCAACATTTGCCTACTGAGTACATGAAGATAGAAGGAGATGATGAGAAAGTGTTCTTCATTTCTCAATGTCGACCATGGGCTTCAAGACAAGGTATGCCTCAGGACCCATTACAATTTTTAAATCCTTACAATAATCAATGGAAAAACCAAAGTTATCAGAATCCTTCTTAGTACTCTCAGCCAGCCTAGAATAACCAGTGGCCTAACTAGAAAAATAACTAGTGGCCTAACTAGAAAAATATCCAGTGGCCTAACCAGTAGAATCAATGGCAACCAACATAAGGAAATTGGAAGCAAAATAACCAATGGAGGGGGCCTCCACAGTGGCCTAACCAAAATCCTACTTTTCCATAGTTACCACCTCCAGTCCCTCCTCCTGCAATAATGCCACCTCCTACAACCACTAGTCCTCATCCAAAGCCAACCCAATTACCTGCTCAACCACAGCCTAATCTAAATAATAAGCAACAATATAGCCAATGTATACCACTGATACATAACAGTACCCTTCCTACGCACTAGAGATATCTAATATCCATTTGAGGTATGATACCACTCTGCCTGCACCCAAAAAACCTATTATCATAGAAGTCACAGACACTCCTGCAGCATCAGCACCTCTTTCAGAGGCTACACTACAAATTACCACCCAATCAACTCAAAAATCTAGTAAAACTGATGTTAAAACCTCAGTTGATCCTCCTTTTCTACATAGGCTCAAGATAGAACAACCTATATCCCAAGAAGAAATGCCTTTTGATATTCTTGAGCAGCTAAAAAACATGCACATCCAAATCCCTCTGTTCCAAGCTATCAAAGATGTTCATATCTATGGAAAAGCTATTAAGGAAGGATGCTTTAAAAATCCTGGAAGGAAAAAGAAGGACCAACAAACAGTTCATGTCATAGGGAAACTTGCGGATATCATGTTGGGAAAGGTAGTTATACCCAAGTATTCAGACCCTGGAAGCCCAGTTGTTGATTTGATAATAAATGGACACTCTGTGAAAAATGCTTTAGTGGATTTGGGAGCAACCATAAATATAATGACCAAAGATACAATGCATAGACTAAGTATAGAGTGCTTGAGAACAACTCCAACAATGTTACAACTTGCTGATAGTTCAACTATCACTCTAGATGGTTTTATAGAGGATATAATAGTCACTTTGGACTCATGGGAATACCCTACTAATTTTCTCATCTTATCACCTAAAGTAAACTTTGCTGGTTATCCAGTCATCCTAGGGAGACCTTGGCTAGCCACCACTAATGCAAAAATTAGTTGCAGATCAGGAAGTATGACGATTTCAAATGGTCAGGCAATAAAGAAGCTAGCAATTTATCCTCCTGCCCAACACCAGCCAGACTTGGGAGATCCTATTTGGCCAGATTAAGGGGATGAGGAAGAAGGGCTCAACTCTGTTGCCCAGCTCATGATGATGCACAGACAATCTTTTCTAAAATGCAAGAGGAAGATGATGTAATACATAGTATTCTTACCAATGAGTGTATAGTAGCAAAAGATGTTTCCAAAAGTTCTATTTTACAGCTATGTACCTATGAGGACTATGTCTTTCCAACAAGTCCTGAGATAATTAGTCAATTACTACCATGTGAAGTAGCTACAAGCCCAATACCTAAAATGTCAATGGTAGAGCTAACAACCACTGTGGAAATTTTCCCTGGTCACCATCTCCATGTAAACAACAAGTTGCCACCACCACAATTGACATTGTTAACCAAACTCCCATGTAAGCATGAGAAAGCCTTTGCTTGGGATTACAGAGATATGCTAGGTTTGAACCCCAAACTCGACACCGATAGGATCTACATTAATGATGGCAGCCTACCACTTCGTAAGCCTCAAAGAAGGATAAACCCAACCTTGCGAGAAATAGTCAAAACTAAATTGCAAAAGTTATTAGATGCTAGTTTCATCTATCCAATCTCAGATAGAAAGTGGGTATCACCTTTGGTCATTTGCACCTAAGCAGGGAGGAAAATGGCAAATATGTGTGGATTATAGGGAATGAATAACGCCACCAAGAAGTATCATTTTCCTTTACCATTTATTGATCAAGTCCTTGACACTCTGGCTAGTAAGAAGTACACTCCTTTTTGGATGGATACAACGGTTACAATCAGATCAACATTGCTCCAGAAGATGAGGAGAAGACCACATTCACATCCCCCTGGGGCACATATGCTTATTCTGTATTACCATTTGGCTTATGCAATGCACCATCTACTTTCCAGAGAGTTGTAATCAACATTTTTGCTTACATATCATATGATTGTATAGAAATATACATGGACAAATTCACTAAATTTGGTGTCACCTTTGAGGAAGCCCTGAAGAGCTTGGAAAGAGTAATAATCAGATGTTAGGAATACAAATTATCTCTCAAGAGTGAGAAATGCTTCATGATGATGCAGGAGGGCGTAGTGCTAGGACATTTTATCTCCAAAGCTGGAATCCAGGTAGACCCTGTGAAAATAGAGGTAATTCTCACACTACCTATCCCTACAAAGAAAAAGGATGTTAGGTCCTTCCTAGGACATGTTGGATACTATAGGAGGTTTATCCAAAATTTTAGTCAAATAGCTAGACCTCTGTATACTTTACTTACCAAAGAGGCCAAATTTGTTTGGACAAAGGACTGTGATGAATCCTTCCTGCAGTTGAAGTCCCCGTTGAAAACTGCACCAATACTTATGGGCCCTGACTAGTCTTTTCCATTTCACATTCATACAAATGCTTCAGAGTATGCAACATGTGTTTTCCTAGGACAAAAGTCTAGTAACCTAGAGAATGTAATTTAGTACATTAGCAAGAGTCTCCATGGACCAGAGTTAAACTATATAGTGACTGAGAAAGAATTACTAGCAGTAGTTTATGCTCTAAAAAAATTCCACCATTATATAACTGGTTATCCCATTTTTGTTCATACTGACCATGCAGAAATTAAATATCTCATGAACAAACTTTCCATCATAGACAGGTTAGCAAGATGGTTTCTTCTTTTGCAGGAATTTGATATTACCATCATTGACAAGCCTGGGAAGGCAAATGTGGTAGTTGATTATCTATCCAGAATCCACCATGCTGAAGAAGATACTACTCTGATAGATGATGCATTTACAGATGAGAATTTATTTAATATTTCTGTCCAAAGTCCGTGGTATGCTGATATAGCTAATTACCTTGTAACTAAAAAAATGCCAACACATTTCTCTTATAAGGATATGAGACTTCTTGTAGAGAAAAGCTTCCATTTCTCTTGGATTGATAACATCCTATTTTACACTAGACCTGACCAAGTAATGTGAAGATGTGTGCGAGAAGATGAGACATATGAGATTCTCCATGCATGTCATAATGAGCCATGTGGGGGACACTTTGCAGCCAAAAGGACATCCCATAATATTTTAACAACTGAATATTACTTGCCTACACTTCACAAGGATGCAACCATCTACACAAGGAAATGTGATAAATGTCAAAGAATGGGCTGACCAACAAGATCAGATGAAATGCCCCTCAATCCATAGGTGGTGGTAATACCATTTGACAAATGGGGCATGGACTTCATTGGCCCAATAGACCATCCATCCAATGGGAAGTATTACATCCTGGTGTGCACTGATTATCTGACCAAGTGGGTCGAAGTAAAATCCATGAAGCATGCCCGTGATCATAAGGTTGCATAATTTTTGTATAACAAAATTTTCACCAGATATGGCATACCAAGAGAAATTGTTACTGATCAAGGTGCTCAATTCACTTCCAATCTGATAACAGAGCTCTTGAAGGAATATAATGTCAGACATTGGAAGTCAAGCCCCTATCATCCTCAGGCTAATGGACAGGCCAAAGTTACAAATCGGGAAATTGAATCTATCTTAACAAAAATAGTTCATTTGCACCATTGAGACAGGAGCAATAGACTATTAGAAGCCGTCTGGGCATATTGAACAACCTGGGAAACCACCACAGGGTTCACTCCATTTGAGCTGTATATGGAAAAGCATCAATGCTACCCATTGAATTTGAACACAAAACTTTGCAGACAACACTGGAGTTAAATATTGATCTTCCTACAACACAAAAAGAGTGATTGCTGCATCTTAATTCTTTGGATGAAATGCACAAATCTTCCCTAGAGTGCACTGAAATAGTCAAGAAGCAAAGGAAAAAGTGGTATGACTCTCATATTAAGAGCAAGCAGTTTCAAATTGGTGATTGGGCATTACTGTATGATTCCAGATTCAAAGAAATACCAGGCAAGCTGTAGACAAGATGGTTGGGGCCATATGAAATAAACCATGTCTTTACCAGTGGATCCATCCAATTGACCACAATTGACCCTGTACAATTCAAGATATTAGTCAATGGACATCGGCTAAAGTTGTATCACCAGCCTTAAACAAAAGAAGACTTCCTGCAGCAATTCCGACAATAGTTTCAAAAGAGCAACAGGTAACACTTCCTGCAGCAGAGGGTGAAAACCTTCTTTTTGCATCTGTTCAATAGAATTTATTTGAGCATGTCCATAAAAAAAACTTTGTGTTTACATGAAGTCCATTTCTCCATTCACTTTCTAATTCTTCTTTCCAACTCATCTCATTTCTTTATCTTCCACCCACCCACCTTCCACGTCATCACCATTTTCCTTTCTTTGCTTCAAATAAGAGCCAAGTACGCTAAAGCCAAGTACGCTAATGCAAGCCGTAACCACTATCATTCCATTGTTGACACATTTTTCTAGCAGGTGCAATGATCGAATGACAGGTATAAAATTTTAAATTTTTTTCCATTTTTAGTGCATAGATTTTGATGATTATATCTAGTACTGCAATAAATGTATCATTACGACATTAAGCCAGTTCCATACCTGGTGCCAAGTATGCCAAGTGAGGACACTTGTCAATGTTTTGTAGGGGGAAGGCAAGTGTATTAATTCCTAAAATGTCATTTCTATTTACTCCTAAAAGGTTTAACGTCACCTCAAATCTGTACTTTGCCTTTGTCTCATTAAAGTCTCATTGCTATATTGCACAACTATCATACCTTTATTCCCAGATTATCTCTGATTGTCAAAATTGATGTGACCTATAATTAAATTATGTGGCAACCCATAGTAAGAGCTATAATTTCTCTTGTTAAAATACATCACCATTGTTCATGTTAAGAATAACAAAGGAGTTCTGAAGAAAGTCCATAGTTTTAAAAAGAGTAGTTTGAAACTCAAGAAAGAATAAGGCATTTATCAACTAAAAAGTAGACAAATTGAAAAAATTGGCAAGCAAAGATGGGAGGGCAGTTGCAGAGAAATGAGCCAGTAGTACATGGTGTTTTACTTTCAGATGTTGAAGTAGTAAGGAAGTTTAATACATGTGCCTGGTTAGGATATTTCTTGAAACTAATAGAGTTTGATGAAGATGCAACAGCTGAATTTGCAAATACATTTGAGGAAGGGCACGCAAGTGTATGGGGATTGACAGTGGTCACCATAGAAGAACAGATAATAGAAGTTACTGGGCTACCTATGGTTGGGGAGAACTACCCAAATGTGCACGATGCCAAATCAACTAGGGCCTAGTTTAACCTACCAAGTGACCCTCCTCTGGAGATTACCAAGCAAGGGTGCAAAAGAATGTCTATCCCTCCACTATATAATGAGTTAGCCACGCATACTATCAGGTATTTTACCTCTGAAGGAAGATTTTCTAATTTGCACACACATCACTTTAAATTACTTAGTTACGTAAGGCATAATATTCCAATGAATGTTCCCAATTTCTTGTACAATATGCTATTCATCAGTGCTGAGGAGACCCATAAAGGAAATATCAATTCTGTCACCCACCATGCCCTAATTAAATTGCTAATTGAAAGATCTCTTAGGGACGTCTCTCCCTTGGCATCGTCAGAATTTTTCCAACATAAAACCCTGCAACCTTAGGTTAACCCTAGTGTGCAATCTAGGCATGATGATACAATACCCATTGGCCCAACTGTTGAGCAAGATACCCAGGGGGTAGAAACTGAAAATCTGCAAGAAAGTATGCCTTTACCTACTCATGAGAGCAATGTACCTACTTGTACCCGAAAAAAAGGAAAATGGAAATTAGAGAGAGAAACTTCCATTCCTGCAGCCAAGCCACAAACCCCTATAGCCTCAAAGGGGAAGATAAGGAAGTTGGTTCCTACAGAAGTTACTCCTGCAGCAGAGAAACTGAAGAAGGTTATTAAGAAAAAGGCCGTGGAGATTGAGGAAACCCCTGTGTGAAGAATCCATAGAATGAGAGGACAACTCCCTAGAGTATCCTCAGGAAGGCAACTCATTTCCCCTAAGAAATCTGATGAAGAGCCTCATGTACAAATTATTCCAGACAATTCCCCAAATCAATCTTAAATTCCAGACATTCCTCAAAATCCACAAGATACATGTGAAGCTAAACCCGATGTCTACCAAAATAGCCCCTAAGAAATCCATCAGGATAGCTTAGACAACAACAAGGAAAATGCCTCAATAACCCATCAGTCAGCCTGCTCAGAGACTGCCCTAGTTCCCTATATTAGAAATTGGTTAGCAAGTTTCTTAGAACAATCATGGAAGGAACAGAGGAGGCAAAATAACCAGACAGAAGATTGTGGCCCAATCACCTTGTAGCCACTCCTCTTTGGATTACATAATAAGTATGTTTTGACAACAACCTTATGGGGAGAGGAGAAAAAGAAAATGAAGAAGGTAATAACAAAACAAGGGGAGGAGATTGCAGATTTAAAAGAGAAATTGGTAAGACAAAAAAAAAAGATGGATCATGCCCTTAAGTTGGCTGATCAAATAATTACTTGTAGGCCACCACCTAGGGTTTATGCCATCTATTTGGAAGAACAGTTCCCCTTGTTCCAACTAATGATGACCATTAAAGATATAGAATTTGAGTTTAAATCAACTCAAGAATTTTATGGCCTATACCAGACCCTTCCCTCATGGCAATATAATTTACTTTGTGAACTATATATACATAGCTTCATTATTCCAGCAGAGACTGAGTGGAACCCTCTACTTTACATAGGGGATGTACACCTGAGGGCATTAATGTCCTGGATGCACAATGAGGCAAATTATGACAGAGAGATAGAAAATTATAGGGAATAGGAGAAAAAAGAACCATTGCCATTGAGGGCAGAGAGCAAAAAACCAGATATACTCCTTAGAGATTGGCTCAATCTGACCTATGGAAAAATCAAAGAGGAAACAAGGGATAATTGTTTTGGGATCAGAATAAAGGTCTATGCAGAGTATGAAGACATGTCTTACTTTGTCTTTTAGAGAGCCCTGGGTGGTGCCAGAAGTAGGTGGAGTAGATTACCCTAAGCATTTAAGAAGTCAGAGCCACACAACCCTATCAACCTCCAAGAAAATATTCATAAAGCACCAAAATACATGCAGCTGGGTAGACAAATTAGACAAGAACTCTGATGTCCACTCACTATGCAGCCACCCATGCTCCTTTGGCCCCTGTATGACATCAATGCTGAAAGGCTTGACCGACTACAGTAGGATCATAGAGTGGATGTCTGGGAGAAGACAAGGGGATTCTATTACACTTTCAAGGGCCAGAGGCGAGGGAGGATAGAGGTTGGTGATTTCCAAGTAACTACTAGAAGATGCAATGCTTGAGGACAAGCATTCAAATTACTAGGGGGTAGATGATGAGACCATTTACTGTCTCTATTATATTAATATTTATACTCTATTTTTAAGTATTACCAAAATATTTGTGGACTTATAATCAATTGAACTTATGTCAAAGTATAGTTAGAACCATAAAACCTATGGGTAGATAGTTATGTGATGTTTGCCGATATTATATATATTGCAATATTTTATATAGCAATCAGAATGTGTGTTCTAATATTTGGATCAATTTGATTAAGTTTACTTGTACGAATATTTATGCATGATAACTAACCTACTAGGAAGTAGAAGAAGCTTGAGAGTGGTTGACAACATTTAAAGAGGATGTTGAAGACCAGCTGCGACAGGTAACCATCATGGCACCAGAAGACATGACTACTACAAATGAGGAGCCACTGTTCTAGAAATGTAAGAATGTAGCGCTGCTATATTCCCTCTACACTCTCATCGTGTTGACTTGGTCACCCAGACTTCATTGCATATGTCATGGGCTGTTACGTTTCCTTTTTCCTCTCTAGCGTGATTTTAGTCAGATCTCTCATTTTCTATTTTAGAATAAAGTGTTGATCCTCTATTTATAGGGATTGGACTGTTAGTTTGTAAGTTCAAAAGTTTTAGAATATATTGTTTTGTTGCATCTTGCACAACAAGTTCATTTCCAGTTTTATGTATCATTCTTATGTAATCAGTTCTTGAAATATAATTAAGTGACTTTTGGTTTATCTTCTATGTTAGTAGATTAGCAGAAGCCAACCAAGGGGGCCCACTTGGGAGGTGGATTAGAGTAGAGTAGAGTAGAGTAGATTTACTTTCAGCATTCCCATTATTTTAGGTAGAAGATTACAATTTCTTCCTGCAGCATTGTACTTTGTGAATGTTCCCGCAACACCTGCAATGATAGTTATAGTGAATGCTCTAGGTTGAAAGAACAAACTTAAGTAGAGTTTGAAATTTGTAGCATTCATTTTAGTAAGGAGTAAGTGTGTTTCCTTTCCTGCAGCTCTAGTATAGATTCCTTTCATGCATTTTACCTTCCTACAACATAGGTAGAATGACTCTTTAAGGGACTTAGTGCACATACAGTGTCGTACCATTTCAAGTATACGTCCCTGTGTTGACAAACTAAATGCACCTCATGGTGGGAGAAGTAATCCTTAGATTGAATAAACTATTCCTAAGAGAGGATTTGGGCATGATTGTTGGAAAGTTGATAATACAAGGATTATATGACTAGTTTTGTGTCGTCATTATGTCAACAAAGTCATATGAAGTTTTGACAGTAAGTTCACAAACTTTGAAGATCAAGATTTGGCTAAGTATAGAAAGCAGAATAGAACAAAGGTATACAGTTGATCAGAGCACTAGTGCACATGCGTACGATCGAGTTAGAGTATGTGCCTTTGTACTTAAGCTTTATGATATTTTTTTATGCTTATTCTATACACGGATGGTAAGATATGACAGTACAGAGAAGTTACAAAAAGTTCAAGTGCCACTAGTAGTTCAACAAACAGAGCATGAAGCCAACTTTAGATTTTGATTAGTGTATATTATTTTGTTTTGTAATGGCTACGTGTCTATTTTAATATGTTTGTAATTATGTTATTAACACTCATGTAAACATGATTAAGCCAATTCATTTGGAAGCATTGTGTATGATGGTTTTGGGCCGACTGAGTTCTAGTTTTCGATCATGTCTATTTAGGCATGTATATATACTTGACATGCAATTTTGTATTAAGTGTGAGAGTCAAAAAGATGTAGTAAAGATATACATAAGAATAATATAAACAAATCAGTATGAGATAGAGCGCTTTAAGAGATTAGAGCATCAATGCATAAAATAAATTGATCAGACAATAGTGTCATAACAACAGTTCACCTTTTGGATATTGTGAGTATCTGTTATTTGGAGGTTGTAGCCTTCTTCTTATTGAGCAGTGAGATCTGGTAGTGATCCATCCACCTTTAACAGGGTTTTGTAAAGACTCCTAACAGGGTCATTGTACTTGCATTGTAAAGACTACTCCTAACAGGGCAAAGGAACTCTAACAAGTTCATAAGATTAGTACAATTATTTGTGGGTACTAATTCCCACCGGGGTTTTCCTCTGATAAAGGTTTCCCCGTAAACATATATTGTGTTATGTGTTAATGTGTTATGATTAATCTGTTATCTATTTTGGTTTAAGTTTGAAGTTGCTTAAATATACATTATTGCCAAACACTGATTCACCCCCCCTCTTAGCGTTTCTAACAATTGGTATCAGAGCTCTGGTGCTCTGAAAGAAAGTTTAACCACTTGAGGAGATCATGGATTTAGCAGAAGTGAAACATTTGAAAAAGAATCATGAAGCAGCCCTTGAAGATCTTGATAGATCTAAAAAATAAAATGAAGAACTAAAACTAAAAGTTGATGGCTCGCAAATGCTTATAAAAAAATTAAGAAAAGATTTGAAAGATTGCTCTACGAATGATTTGGGAAAAATGGTCAAAAAGATGAATGAAGAAAACATGTCTCTGAAGGATAAGATTGAAGATTTGAATGAACAACTAATAGATAGCCTAACAGCTATTGAAGAAAATAACAAAGAAAGTAAACAATTAGATGAAGAACTTATGCAAACAAATATGAAGATCTTGGAGTTGGAAAACATCAAGAAAAAGATAGAATCTGAATTGACAGAAGCAAAGAATCATATTGAAAAATTACACAAAAGTTCTGATCTAATTCAATCAAAAATTTATGCACAAAAGTTAAGAGGAGATACTACTAGGGTTGGATACAGTGTAGCACAAAGTGAAATCAATACAATGCAAAAAATAAAGAAAGCACAAGAAGAATCTACAGAAGCAAAGAAAACTGAGAATCCTGATGAAGCTAAAATTGAATCACCTAAAGATGAACACAAGCTAGTTAACCAAACTTGTTATGCCTGTAACAAGCATGGACATTTGGAAAGATATTGTATAGAGGTAAGACCCTTCAATGGCTATTGTTATTCTTGTAATAAGTTTGTTCATAGGGCTATACATTGCAAAACAAGTCAAAGAAGTTAGTCACAACAGAACCAAATAAGTCTAACTCAATACAATCAGAGAAATCAAACTCAGATAAACTATCAGAGCATTACATGTCAGATATGTAATTACAATGGACACACAACCAAGCATTGCAACATGGTTAATCATGTCAACAAGTCACCAGTAATCTGTCATTCTTGTAACAAAGCTAGACACATCTCAAGGTTTTGCAGATCTAGAATGCAAAGACAAGAAAGACCTAATAAGTCTCAAGGATCTCTAGTTGAAGAATCTAGAGAATTAAAGTTTGTGAAAGCTACAAAAGATTCAAGAAAAATATGGGTTGAAGTTAAGAAAGATGATGATGTTAAAAAAGTAGTAGATGCATCCATAGTGGACGCAACTTCTACTTCTGGTTAGATTACCCTCATGGTCATAGGGGGAGATAATCTAGCTCTAAACCCCTGCGCGGCTGGTATACTCACCTCTGAGTGTGCACCTATAAATTCATGTATTTGGTCACCAATTGAGGAAGTATGCATGGACACATAGCTTGTACTTCAACAATAACAAAGATTGAAATTCTCAATGGAAACTATGTTACGACAACAAGCATTAAATGCAGTAACTCATTTATAAGTCGGTAAAAGATCTTATATCTTCACTTTTACTTTTGAGATCGAAGCAGTTGGAGAGCACAAGAGACTTAAGAATCTAAGTGTTGAAGGATAATCATTGGTTGGTTAGAGAAGTGGATTTCATTTGTAACAGAACCCTAGTGCCAACGCGTCATTTCATAATCTCTATAAAACCCTATTTAAGCAAGTTACAAGTAAGTAATGGTTACTTCTATAGTGTTTGACATCTCTGAGAAAAAGAGATATGTGTTTAAGAAGCATCCTTTCAATTCAATTTTGGACGATGTTGAGGGAGCATTTTCCAAGACTCCATTAGGAGTCATGAATGTTGAGGACATACACACTTACATCTACTGCAAGAAGGAGTCTGTAGGTGAAGAAAACATAATGTCACTCATTGTGTCTATGACAAACCCTGATTGCTCATTCAAAGATGAGTTCTCTCATCTCACAGGGAACCCGATTATTGAGTATATGAATGTGCATGAGTTCTATGAATCTGAATGGACTAAGATTTTACTCAGCAGGATTCATGATGACTTATTCTAGATTCGTGAAGTTCTATTTTGTATTACAACTGACCTCATTCATGAAATGACTGGACTCTCCAAAGTTGGTCTTGTTCTTGCCACTGGAAAAGATGTAAAGAAGCAGGTTAATCAGGCTTTCTTGTCTAGGAGTGATAGGCGTGGAATGATAGTTGATCCTATTATGGAGGAATATATCAAACTCATCTCTATGATTCTTGGATACAAGTTTCAACATGCAAGCAGAGTTAATAGTGTATCTACAACTACAGTTCTGGCAGTTATAAGGCCAGTGAAAGACAACACTCAATTAATCTGTGTGAGATCTTGTGCGCATAGTTATTGGAGAACATTAGGGCTATAAAACATGACAAGAGAAAATATTTAGATTTAGGTCTCTAATCATGTACATGTACTTCCACATTGTTGGTAAGGTTTCTAACCTCTACCTAGATAGGAGAAAACCTACTCTACCTCAAATTTCATTCAAAGAAACATCTGAAAGAAATATAAGGGATTCCATGGATATGGAAATAAAGACATTCAAAATTAAGATGCAGAAAAGGTTCAGGATACCTAAGAACATAGTTGACGAATACAAGGACACAATATGCTTCTTGGTGGAAACAGACTGTACATGCATGGAAGCAGTTGAGCCAAGAACCAAATGGATTCACCCACTTGGTTATGAAGTAGAAGAACATATTTTGGAAGGATATGCACAAGTCCTTCTATCTACACCTAAAGATCCAAATGAGCCTAGATGGGGCACATATAGAGAAAAGAAAAATCAAGTTGATTCTATCCTATATAGTGAAGACAATAAGAGAAAAAACATCAAGGATTACCTCTAACATTTTGAAAGTTCATGGTGTCACCAAAGAAGACCTAGATAGAGATAGGGAAGCTAAAATTTCAAGAGAACTTAAGCAAACACCTGCAGAAGTCAAAATAGAAAAATCTGATGATATCCACAAGAAGAAAAAGAAGAAGTCTGATGAGAGCACATCTGCGCCCTCTACTACTATTGACCTGGAAACCTCTCCACCTTCTGTGCCAAGAAAGATGACTAGAAGAAGGAAGCAAGTTCCCACAAGCCACCCATCCTCAAGGACAACACGAAGCAAAGTAAAGAATACTCAAGCTCTTTCTGAGGTAGGATTCAGACGTAGTCTTGATATCTTAAGGAACAAAATCATTAATGAAGGATGACTAGATTCAATTGAAAATGTCTATGACAAGTATCAAAAGATAGATAAATAAGAAATACATTCTATGATTAGCTCACATATGGTCAAGTTTAAAAGGTCAGTTTTGGAACTTAAGATAGTCATTCCATACAGATTATGGAACATACTTGACTTATTAAAAATACAAGCAATAGAAGAAGATATGAGGATTAGAGAAGAAACACTAGATAATGTTCTCCCTATTTTCTCACATTATGAGAAGGCAATAATGTTAGATCTGGTAAAACCTCATCTAAGAGCCAAAACAAGAAATATTCACAATATAAATAAAGAGTATGAGTTGGTTGGTAAAGAGACTGAAAAAGCATTTGAGCAAGTGTTTTTGGACAGACACATGTATCTAGCAATGGTGCCTATAACTAAAGTGACTCTGGTTCCTTCCAAACAAGAAAAAGAACCAGAGATTCTTAATGTGCCTATGATAGGTCTACAAGATTATATGCCCAAAGTTCCATCATCCTCTGATACAGTCAAAGATTCAGATGAAACCATTATGATCAATGATGTTAAGATAACAATGACAGCTTCAGATAATGACTTAAAAGCATTTGTCAGCACTGAAGAAGCTAAGAAGTTATGCACTGATAATACCCCCTTGAAGAAAAATGAAGTTCTTACTGAAGACTCAATAGGTTTGAATAATGAGGAAGGTAATCAATCTAATGAACCACCCTTTGTGGAGATCCCAGTGAAAAAGAAATGTATGGATGTAAGTCAAAATTCTATATTCACTCCATATATCAAACCGTCAATATCATTGTTGTCAAGTTTGACCCCTGACTCAGTAAACCTAGATGCATGGGGAGAAGAAGATTTGATCAAAATAAGTGTATTAGCCATGGAGAAAGAAAAAGAGAAACAAGTTATGAGAAATCCTCTCTTTCTTGAGTTAGTAAACATTTTGAACAATCTAGTACCAACAAAGAAGAAATTAGCAAATATTCAATTAGTTGATGATGTCGATAGCATCTTGACAAGCTTCAAAGAAAATTTCACAAGTCTAGTAGACTCAGCTACTAAAATTGCAGAAGACAAGTACAAAAAGGAAAGGTTGGATGAACTAACAAAGAACTTCTCATTAGATTTCACCTCATTGAATATTGGTCAAGCAATTCTGAAAGAGTTAGCAACAAAAGGTAGAAATGTGATAGCTAACTATATGGACATAGGAAAATTTGTTTCTGAACACATAAAGAAGATTGAGAAAGAAAATATCTTGGTTGAAAGTATAAGGAATCAGTTGAAACCCCCTTTCAAGACATCAATATCTATAACAACATCTTTCAAGGGCAGATAGATAAAATTGAGAAAGCCAAGATAGAGATCAGCAAGATAAGGACCAAACAAACACAACTGAGAAATGCACTTGTGCCCTCCTTAGCTGTACTAAATGAGAACATCAAATAGATTGATGTAACTATTGTCACATATGATCAAGGCTCCTGCATGGATCTGGTAAAGATGGAGAAGCTAAAATATGCGTTATGCACCCATCTTCAGACTGTTGATGCACTCAAGGCATTTTGGCAGCAATAAATCAAGAATCTTCATATTGCATACCCAGATGTGTACTCTGAGTAAGTACTTAGGGAATTTATTTTTTGGCAACTTTTTCATTAATGTCAAAGGGGGAGTAGAGTATATAAAGGAGTATGGTGTCTATAGTTGAAGGTATGATGTACAGTAAAATTGCAGTTTTTTGTGTTAAGTCAAAGTTTAGTAACTTGGCCACATTCCTTTGTTGGAATTAATGAAAAAAGGGGATATTGTTGGAAAGTTGACACTATAGGGATTATATGACTAGTTTTGTGTTTTCATTATGGCAACAAAGTCATATGAAGTTTTGATAGTAAGTTCACAAACTTTGAAGATCAAGATTTGGCTAAGTATAGAAAGCAGAACATAACATAGGTATATAGTTGATCAGAGCACCAACGCACGACTGAGTTAGAGTATGAACCTTTTTACTTAAGCTTTATGATATGTTTTTATGCTTATTATATACACACATGGTAAGATATGATAGTACAAAGAAGTTACAACAAGTTCAAGTGCCACTAGCAGTTCAACAAATAGAGCATGGAGTCGACTTCAAATTTTGATTAGCGTATATTATTTTGTTTTGTAATGGCTATGCGCCTATTGTAATATGTTTTTAATTATGTTATTAAAACTCATGTAAACATGCTTAAGCCAATTCATTTGGAAGCGTTGTGTATGTTGATTTTGGGCTGACTAAGTTCTAGTTTTTGGTCGTGTCTATTCAGGCATGTATATATACTTGACATGCAATTTTGTATTAAGTGTGAGAGTCAAAAAGATGTAGTACAGATATACAGAAGAATAGTATAAACAAATTAGTATGAGATAGAGATCTTTAAGAGATTAGAGCATTAGTGCATAAATGGAACTGATCAGACAACAATGTCATAACAAAAGGTCACCTTTTGGATATTGTGAGTATCTGGTATCAGGAGGTTGTAGCCTTCTTCTTATTGAGAAGTAAGCTCTGGAAGTGAGGCATCAACCTTTAACAAGGTTTTGTAAAGACCCCTAATAGGGTCATTGTACTTGCATTGTAAAGACTGCTCCTAATTGGGAAAAGGAACTCTAACAAGTTCATAAGATTAGTACAATTATTTGTGGGTACTAATTCCCACTAGGGTTTTCCTCTAATCAAGTTTTCCTCGTAAACATATATTGTGTTATGTATTAATGTGTTATGCTTAATCTGTTATCTATTTTGGTTTAAGTTTCAAGTTTATGAAATATACATTATTTCCAAACACTGATTCGCCCCCCCTCTTAGTGTTTCTAACAACGATTACTAAGAACCTATTGTGAGGTGGTTCACCTACTTCCACCAGGGAACATGTGCCTCACCAAAAGTCATCCTATCCAGGTCTTGATAACCCTAAGCTACAATGAACTTACCCTTTGGATTAGGGCCTAAGAAAGAATATCAAATCCTATGAGACAGTTACACATTATACCCTCCAAGATCTTAGCTAGATCCTCTCCATCCTCAGTAGAACTTCTAGGGGGGAACTCATCTAGTTCTTTCCATCCGACTATCGCTCCTTGCCTGAGTATCTAAAAAACTTTAAATTCCTCCACTTGACACCAGTCTGCCTCAATAAAAATGTACTAAGAGTCTAGAGATGAGGGAATTGGGAAAGAATAAGGGGAACCCCTACCAAGAGTCCCTAAAAAAAGGCCTTTTCACCCCTATTACAAATCCAAAAAGGCCTTTCTTAAGTAATTGGGCCCCTCTCTTCAAAGTATTCTAAAACATGGATCCACTACCTAAAAAATGCACTCAGGGAATCCTTTCCATCCACTCCCCCTATATATATTTAATATTTATGATTTTGTCCCACACCTAATCTTGATTGGTGCACCATATCCAAGAACATTTAGAAGCCAAAATGCGACCATTTAAGCCTACATGATGCAATCCAAGGCCACCCTCCTATTTTGATTTACAAATCACATCCCATCTGACCAAAATCCACATTGAGGAAAGTAGATTACCTGCCCATAGGAATTATTTATAAAGGGATTAAACTCCTTAATAAATCTTACAAGAGTTGTCTGCAAAAAATATCTATAAATGGCAAGGGCCTGAATCACTGATTTAAGGAGAGTTATTATGCCCATTGTAGAGAGCCATCTATTAGTCTAGTGACTAAATTTATTCTAAAACTTATTTAGAATTTCCTCCTAAAGCCTCCAACGAAACTTCCTTACTAAAAGAGGAATACCAAGATAGACAAAGGGAGGAGCACCGATTTCAAACCTTAAAATCCTTACAATCCTGGCTTGATTAGAAGAGGGTGTATTAAAAATAAATAAATAAAGGATTTCTTGTCATTTATCTTCTGACCCGAGGCTTTCATGTAAGTGTCTAGGTCTTTCCATAAATTGGCAGCTTCATTGATTCTAGCGGTACCCATTAAGACATTCTCATCCACAAACTGAAGAGGAAGGCCATATCCCTAATTATGACGTTGAATCAATCCTTTCCTAACTTGAGACTTGATGAACCTTCAAAGGCCCTCAACCATTAAAATAAACAAGTATAGGGATAGGGATCCCCCTGCTAAAGGCTACTAGAAGAACCAAATAACATGAAGGGATTGCTATTAATGAGGATCACAAAGGAGGGGGAAGTGAAGAAAATCATTACCCACCTAATCCACTTAGCAATAAAATCCAAAGGCAATAAGATTTTTGTGCAAGAAGCTCCATTTGACCCTGTTGTATGCTTTGGCCATATCCAATTTTATAAACATGGCCTTCTCCTTAGAAACTTCCATAAAATGCACCACTTAAACAACAATGATAACTCCATCCAATATTTTCCTACCACCCACAAAAACACCCCACTCTTCAGATATTAACCTATTAAGCCATGACTTGAGCCTTTTTTCTATCATCTTGGTGATTATTTTATAAATCACATTGCATAAAGATATAGGTGTGAAGGAATATAAAGAATTGGATCCTTCCTTTTTATGAATAAGAGAAATAAATATAGTGTTCATAGCTTTACACCTTTGTTTGTTCCTGAAGGATTTCTATACAACTTCAAAAAGATCCATCTTAATGATTTCCTAGAACTCTTGATAAAATTCAATAGGAAATCTATCCGGCCCCAAAATTTTACCCATCTTCATACCAAACACCTCTCTTTCCACCTCATATGATGATATAGGATTTCTAAGATTCTCATTCATCTCATTGGTTACAATGGGGGGATACAATCAATCACCAACCCTTCCTCCACTCTAGAAATATCCAAATCATATGTGAATAGGTTACCAAAGAATCTCACAACTTCATGGGTAATCTCTCATTGAGAGGAGAGGAGGGTCCCCTTAGAGGAAATAAGATATGTAATATAACTTCCCTATCTTCTATCCTTTATTGTTGTATAGTCGGAAAATGGAATCACTTCCATAGGAGACTAGTTTAGGCTTCTGAGTGAGTGGTTTGGGGTCATGACAAGTGCCTTTGAATGGGTTCCTAATCTTGACATGGCTTCCCCCCTGACCTGCCTTTCTAACCTCCATTTTATGACCTGAATTCTACATTCTGGGTCTCTAACCTGTGATCCTGGGATCTCAGGACTGGCTCGACCTTTTGGGACTAGGTCAACCTCAACCCTACCCTAGGAAAGGGTCAACCTCAACCCTATCCTAGGATAGGGCCGACCTCAAACCTGTCCCAGGGTCCCAAATCAAGAATCCCATAGATTCCTGGATGTCGGTCTTCACAAAAAGTTTTCTACCGCTTCCAGGTCAGCTGTTTCGGGTTCCAAATTGGTTGATTCCTAAATTATATTTAATATAGGTCCTCTCCTAGGGGTAAAGGCTTAAATAATGATTTAATTATCCTATGTAGGCCTCCTTAGAAGATTGTGCCCTAATTCCATATAAAAGGGATCCTTCTCCTCTCATTTTCTCTAAGCATGAAAAAGCATGAATAACCTCAATGAAGCAATTGTAGTCTTCTAATCAAGCATCAAGCACCCTTATGAAGTGAAGTCCAAGCAAGAAACTGAGAAAGATTTGAAGCAAGCATCCATCATTCTCAAGTATCTATTTGCATGAAGGAGATCCATTGGAGGCCATTGAAGGATTCAAGCCAAAAAGTGCCCCTTTTGGTGATCTCTCCATCCCTCTTCTTCCAAAGCCCTTGTCAAGTTCTAGAATCCATTCAAAGACTTGGTGTTGGAGATCTAAAAGAAAGAGATTGAAGACATCCTTCCATTCTACATTCCATGTTTTGAAGCACACTTGTGGATCCATGGATTTGAATCCGCTACAAGGACATTACAAGCAAGGTGAATCTTATGTGTTTACTTTGTTTATCTCTACAATTTCAATTATATTATAAGGTTAATTCCAAAACTGGGGTTTGACCAAGGCAAACCCCTTCCCAACAAAAAACAAACATTTTTCTTGAAGGTACAGGTCTAGGACTATAACTCTGAGGCCAGATCTGGATACCCTTTTCAGATTTCTTTCAGACTGTGCGAACAGGGACACTTTCGGAGTTGAGCAGACCGAGTTGGAAAAAGTGGTATAGGGTCAACCTTTTTCATAAGATGATGTCAGAATGAAAAAATATTTATGGGTTTTGTCCGTCTCTCTATTCTGGTTCGGTATCAACTATTGGCATCTCTAGAAACAGTCTATAGATCTCAGAAAATAACAATCTTTGATTTACAATTTTGTAAGGTTGGTACTTTCTCCTATTCTTTTCAATTACTATCCTTAATCATATTAATCAATCCATTTATAGAATTTAAGATCCCCTTTCTTGGTCTCTTTCCAAATATTGGATTCATTTATGTATTAACCCTTTGGGGTTGATCAAAATTGGATCTCCTATTTGTGTATTTGAGGGTGAAGGAAAGGAGCATCTTATCTTCCCTTAATCACAATAATAATTGCAATATATAATCAACATAGATAACAATTCTCTGCTTTACATTTTGGTAACATAAACAATCAATTCAATTCAAATCATCAAATAAATAATAATCTAAATTTTTTTTATGTTACATTTCGGTGAACCTGCGATAGACAACTCTTTCTTTTTGGTGTAAGATTTGCATTGTGTATCTTAGATCTTGCATGTTCTTTCAAATTACATTTCAATTAAATAGATCTAAAATTTTGTATTAGTTCATTTGCATTATATTGGTGTATGAGCTTTACTACATCTAGTCCTACTTATAGTATTCTGGTTAGAAGAAGCCGTAGACTTATAGGTTCCTTTGATCCCAAGTCTTCCACTCCTTTCCTTAGGATCCTGGATGACAACTTGGTAACTCATGATTCCAATCCTTCTATGGAGCATAACTCTTCTCACTCATCTCATGATGAGGATGATTCTTTAAGAGTTCCTCCTAAGAAAGTGCAAAACCTTTCAACCTAACTTGATAAAATGGGTAATTGGCTTATCCAAGAGAACCATAATCAAGATTCCATCCAAGCTATAGAGGCTCTTAAAAAATTTCTCCATGATAATGATGAAGGTATTAATTTCTTGCATAGTATTACTCACCATGTGAATTTGAATGTTAAACCTTTAGCTCAAGAGGCTCAAGATTTAGGATTCACACCTATTGTCACTAGTGTAGGACTTTCTTCTATTTATCTACCTAGTATCCCTACTTATACTCCTCCTTTAATAACAACTTCTATCCCAAGTGAACCTATTCCTATGAGTTCTCCACCGGTATCTTTACCTACCTCACACCCTTCATATCATAGTGTGCCCTTTACTTATACTAATCCTATTCCAACCATGGTTCCTAATGCTCCACCAGTTGTGTCTTCCATCCTTGCTGCTTCTTACACTTTTCCTAGTGTTCCTAATATGGCTATGCCACCTGTTTCCTCTAATGATTCCACAATTATTAGTTTGGCTCAAACTGTGTCATCTTTACAACAACAACTTGCCTCTTTGACTCA
>MU227205.1:4032449-4049034 GCA_018584345.1 Thuja plicata
CATCCTCTATTTCAACCTGGGCAATACAACTTGCCCATTCCCATCCACTGTTTATTGACCAATGAGTGATAGGATAGTTAGGAACTTTCAGAAAGTGTAACAAACCACTCATTTCTAGATAGTCTGTTATTGGACACCCTCTGCTCAAAATATGGAAAATATTACTTAATTGAACAACTTTTCCGCATTCTTCTACTTCACTTGCTTTTGCAAAAATAGCATTAATAGAACCTTGAACTTCACCAAGCTTCATCTTAAATTTCTGAAACAAATAATATTCCTCATCATGCCTTTGATGTTGACATTTCTCCATTGTTTTATATCTTACCACTTTTATTTCCCTTCCATCTACAATTGAGGTTTCGTAAACCTTACCAATATGTTTCTCTCTGGTGTCCAATTTAAGCTGCAACCACTTTTCTTTTTTATACTTCCAACTACAAATCGTACATCTACATTCTACTGGCGGCTCACCTACAATTGGATTGTCCATGGGTTCAATGAATAAATAATTTGCTACCCAATCAAATTTAAATCTCCTAGACATCTCCCATTGACGATCTATTTTTTATTTTGATTTTCCTCTCCCTTTAGTGTTACTGTTAATTGAAACATCATCATCACCGAAGTCGATCGATTCATCCTGGAACTGGTTATTTACTTGAAATTCATCTTCAAGGTCATCTTCATGAGAGATATTAGGTTTCACAACTTTAGGTTCCCTAGTTTGTTGAATAGACTCGTGTGTAAGTTGATAACCTCAAAGTTGTACAGGTTCCTCTGATGATGTACCTTCCTCACTTTGACCAACACCATGACCATTGTGTTTTCCCCCGCAAAAGTATGAAGATATTTTTCTATTTTTCGTTGGCCTCTCTTGGACATCTCTAGATTCTCCACCTTAATAGACCTCTTCCTGTTTAACTTTGATTGTGACATCTCCAACAAATTAAGGCTGCAGTAAAATTTTACTTGAATAATTATAAGATACTAAGGACTCGTAGTCTTTCCGGTTCACTACCGATCACAATTGTTAGCTCAGAATCAACTGATTTTTTGTACTCCTAAATCTCTTGAAACTATCCTTATATACAAATGCTTATTTCAAATTTTGGGGAAGGGGATGAAATTTGCATGATAAAAACTAATATTTGGCGAACACCATGTAATTCCAAGTAATTGACTAGGCGAATAGGGCGGGAATTTGGGACACGGTGAATTACGATGCATGGTGAATTGGGTCCTATTGCAAATAAAATTTTAACTTGGGATAATGAGAATTTAGCAAATGGCGATCCTTGATAAATACCCCTTCCTTAATCCATGGCGAATAATAGTAAATATACAAGATAAATGGGTGAACAACCCCACTATCGTAGTGAAATTACATGCAAATAGTGGCAAACAACCCAACCAATTAACATGTTTTTTATAAAATCTGGGTGAACCGGTCAAATAGTACACTATGCATTTTTTACCAAATTCTATACGCCTGACAGGACATATTCACCAATTGGCGAAGAATCGCCACTAAAAAAATCCCTGCACCCAATTTATTGGACCTTTCTGGATCATTGGAACCACACCCATGAGCAGATGTCAAAGAAAAATGATTATGTCAGACACCCTTGTTACTCTAGTTGTTAGACACATTTGAGTTACCAGGAAGGAATAATACTCAAAATCAATGATAACAAACAAGACACAAGTAATATTTAATGTCTTTCCTTGTTTCTCTAATCCAAAGATATCATCAAGTTACACAGGAGACAAAATCAATCATAAATTCAGAAAGTTTTTGGCTTTGGGTTTATCTGTTTAGGGTATTGAGAAATATCATTGTGTTTTTGATTATTTATTTTTCATATTTTTTGAATTTTTATGTCCATAGTTCATTGAATGAGTGTTGAGAAACATTGATGTGTCCAATGATAGTGTTAAGAAATACTGTTTGATTTGGGGTTTTTTTTATTTGCAGCATTGAAAAATACTGCTATGTTAGTGGGAAACCGTCCAGTTGGTGAGAGACCCAGATGATTGACTCTAATTGATGAGATGACTGACATGGAAAGATGTTGACCTAGCTTTAGGAATTTATAAGAAACTTCCCCCAACGAGGTGTGGGCTCCTAGGACTAAGATATCGACCGATCCCAAGTCACGATTGCGGGATGCGAATCAACATGAGTTGTGTAAGGTCATGAAAGTGGATGAAGGTATATGAAAGAAAGTGAATTGAAGCCTATGTAAGAGAGACTGCCAAGCTATGCATTGATAGATAGGGCATTATTTACAAGTGACACTTTTTTACCAAGTTTTCACCACTTGTCTTTTTTGCTATTTTTCCTACCGAGGTGCTTGTTTACCAGGTTTTCACCAAGGCACTTTTTCTTGTTTTTTGATTTTTTTTTTGTATTATTCACCTTTTTAAATTTTATGTGATTCATCAAGGTGCATGTTGCCAATTTGTCACTGGGATGATCGTTTCTTCAGGACTTTTTCCAATGTTTTTGGATGTTTTTACTTTTTGTTGTTTTGGAATTTTTTCAGGAATATTTTCCTTGTACAAGAACTGCTCATTCAGAGTATATCTAGTTGTAGAATCTTTTTAGGTGGATAGTATTTATTGAGTCAAGGAGAATATATCCTTCTAGAGTTGATAATTTATAGGCTCCAGAACTGAATGTTGTAGTAATCACGAAGGAACCCATCCAGTTGGGTTCAAACTTTCCCTTCTGTTCTCGATGTTGTTGATTCTTTGGGTTTTATCTGAGTACAAGATCTCCAACCTCAAATTATTGGTGTCTAACTTTATTGTTATAACCTCTAGAAATTATCTTTTGGTAGACTCTCAAATGATCAAATTCTTCTTATCTTCTTTCACCAAGATTTCTAATTCTTAGATTCTAGAAATCTGATAATCTTCATCAGTTATGAGCCCTTGTAAAGAAACCCTGAGTGATGGTATCTCTACCTCAATAGGTAATACTGGTTCTACACCATACACTAATGAAGATTGAATTTATCCTATAGGAATTCATATACTAGTTCGGTAAGCCCACAAATCTAGATTAACTAAAGATGCCAATCCTTACCTGATTTTCTCATTCTTCTATGCAAGATTTTCAATATGGTTTTGTTTGAAGCTTAAACCTACCCATTCCCTTGCGGGTAGTAGATAGAGGAATAGTGATGGGTAACATGGAGTCTCTCACATATCTAATCAATGTCTTTGTTCTTTAATTTACCCCATTGTCGGTTACAATAGAAGGGATACCATACCTGCAAATGATATAGTTCAGGATAAATATTGATACTTGTTTACTAGTTGCCATGATTAAAGGGATGGCCTCCACCCACTTTGTGAAATACTTGATGGAAGTGATAATAAACTTGTGCCCTCCATACGATGAAGGATATATTTGACCCACTAGGTCAAAGGTCCATTGCTAGGATGGTTACTGTGTGATAAATGACAACAACTTTCTTGTAGGAGCATGGATCAAATTACCATGTAGTTGGCATTTCTTGCAGGATTTGGCGTATTGAACAACATATTTTTCCATATAAGACCAGTAGTATCCATCCCTTAGGAGTTTCTTGGCCATCGAGAGACCATTTGAATGAGCTCCACAAATACCTTTGTGGACCTCCTTCAGTGCATGTTCAGACTCTTTTCATTCTAGACACCTAAGGAGAGTACTGTCTAGACCTTGCCTATATAAGTAATTAGCAATGATCAAGTAATACGATACATTTATTATGAGGTTTCTATTTTCATTTCTAGGTAGGCCATTAGGGATTATTTGGTCTGGTAGGTATAAGTATATGTGGCTTTATCTAGAGGACTCAGTGCACACAATTGAACATATTAGTAAGGAATATGGGGAATCATATGCTGGAAAGGGAAGTTCTTCTACCAAGAAGTCATAACAGAAGTGATATTCTTCCATTTATAACATTGAGGCTAGAGTAGCCATGGCATTGACTGCTATATTTTATTCTCTTGGGATATGTTGGAAGGTGATACAAATAAAATATTTATTTAGGTCATCAACCATTCTCTTATATGGTGTGAGATTTTCCTTCTTAGTTTAGTACTGATCATTGATTTGGTTGATTACTAACTGGAAGTCTCCATAAATGTGCAATTCCAAAATTTTCCACTCAATAGCTAACTTTAACCCATTCACTAAGGCTTCGTATTCAACAATATTATTTTACAAGGGAAAATCATATTCTAAGTTTTAGGAATCTTGTATCCTTAGGGAGTTATAAAAAGCACACCAGCTCTAGACCCTTGTCGGGTGATGATCCATGAAAGAACATCTTCCATGGGTATTTTTTCAAGTGTATGATAGTTTCATCAAGAAAATTGATGGTCATTGGTTTGGTGTCTTGAAGAGGAGCATGTGTTAGGTGATCATCAATGACTTTCCCCTTGATGGTCTTCCTATCCACATATTCAATATTGAACTCACTTAGTATCATTACCCATTTTTTTTAATCCTGCCAGTCAAAGTTGTTTTGTTTAATAGATACTTTAAAGAATTAATATTTGTAAAGAACTTGAATTAATGTGACAACATGTAATGTTTGAATTTTTGTGAAGAGAATACAACTGCTAAGAAGTCCTTCTCAATGATTGTGTAATTGAGTTCGTAGGAAACCATGGTTCTACTAATGTAGTATATTTCTCTTTCTTTCTCTGTTTCATCATGTTGCGCAAGTAGGGCTCCAAGAGATGTTGGTATAATAGATATGTATAGTAGGAGAGGCTTCCATGGTATGGGTGCCATTAGAATAGGTGGTTTTTCCATGTATTCCTTGATCTATTGGAAGTTATTTTCACACCCTTCATCCCACTTGAATGTTACATCTTTATGCAATGTCTTTGTAAAGGGTTGAGCCTTATCAGCTAATTTTAAGATAAACCTTCTAAATAATTGTAGCTTTCCTTGTAACATTCTGATTTGTACGATATTCTTTGGTGGTTGCATTTACATTATTGCTTTCACCTTTTCTGGATCAACTTCAATGCCTTTTTATGATACAATGTACCTAAGGAGTTTTCTAGATGTTACACCAAAGACACATTTATTTGGGTTTAATGTTAATTTGAAATTTTCCATCCTATCAAATATTTTCTTTAAGTTGGATAGGTGTGTCGCTCTTTCTGCTGATTTAGCCAATGTGTCATCAACATAATCTTCCATATTTTTTTGCATAATATTGTGGAATACAATTTTCATTTCTCTTTGATACGTTGCACCCACATTCTTAAGACCAAAAGGCATGACGTTCTAACAAAATGTAACCCAAGCACAAGTAAAAGTTATTTTCTTTTAATCCTTAGGTGCTATCTCTATCTAGTTGTAACTTGAAAAACCATCCATTAGGGAATACATTTCATACCCAGCTATGAGATCTACAATCATGTGAATATTAGGAAGTGTGAAATCCTCTTTTGGAAAAGCTTTGTTTATATCCCCAAAATCTGTGCATACTCTGATTGATTTTTTGGTTTTAGAAATAGGTACAATATTTGAGATCCAGTCAGGATAAGCAATAGCCCTTATGAATTCCACTTTCAACAACTTCTCTAATTCATGTTTAACTAATAACACAACATGAGGATGTACTTTTATGAGATTTTTTTTAACTGGCTTTACTCCAGGAGAAATGGATAAATGGTGGATTATCAAATCTGTGTCAAGCCTTGGCATATCTAAGTAAGATCAAGAAAAGGTGATCTTTTTCTATATGAAAAATTGTGTAAATTGTTTCTTTTCTTCTTCAGACAAAAACTGTGCTAGGTATATCAGCTGAGTTGATTCTATTGTTCCCTAGTTGACTAGTTGTGTAGGCTCTATGAGTACTGAAGATCTCTCCTGAAAGTGATCAAGTAGGATATCGAGCTTCCCATCCTCCGGCACCTCCAGGAGGTTTTCACCATTGGATACATCATTTATTTTTACTATTTTGGATTTTAACACTGCCATAATGTGGTTTTCACTGCCTGACCTCCTTTTCTTTTTATTCTTCTTTTTAAGATTGAGAAACTTGATATCCCCCTCCATCATGTTCACGCTTGTCGCACTAGTGGAAGAGGTAAGGGGTTCAATAGAATTTAGGTAGCATTCCAAGGTATAGTTATTTGGGTAGGAAATTAGGTTCATAGGTTCGCCTGGATTCCACTCAATGTGTTCAAGGTATATTAGGGACAAGGACCCAATTGATTCTAGGGATAACACCACATTATCATGATCACAAATTTTGACTAGTAAGAGGAGATCTATTAGGATACTCTTTGAAGGACTGCCTAGACCATGAAGCATCCTAAGATCACTATCAGAGTCATCTTTGGTATTACATGAATCTAACTCATTTGATCTAATGCTAGGGTTTTGAACCTCCCCGCATCCAACCACTCGGTTAAGAAAAGTTCTCAGAGGAACAATCTCATTTCTTGATGTTGATCTAGTTCTGGTATTGAGATTCCTAAAATTATTTCCAAAGTTCCAGTTTATGCTATGGGGAAGAACTATTGCCTGATTAGCATTTGTGCTCTCTCCTTGTTCAAAATAAGGTGTATAATTATGAATGAAATCAACCCAAGTATCCACTCTAGTATCATAAAAGGAGTCCCATTCATACTCATTAGAACTTGTTTCAATAGAATGAGGTATATCTAGGACATGAGTAGTAGTAAATAGTTGACCCTAATGAGGGTGTCTTTCTGCTAGGTCACTCTCCATACATTGATCAAATTTTTACTCATGAGAATTAGTTTGGTTGTCATTAGATCTTCCTAGGTATTGTGCTATGGTCATAGGAAATCCCTCATCCTCATTTGAACTACTCTCCTCTCCTTGTTGATCCTCATCTTCTTGTACTGATGTTTGTATTTCAATTTCTTTTATTGATGTTAGTTAAGGTGAGGATATCTCAATTGTTTGTGTTATTGGGTCCATGAAGTAAGGTATATTAATTATGTAAGTGATAGTAACCAACTTCCCCCAGTTAGGATGTCTTCCCTCTTGTTCATTTTCTTGTTCTTGTTGACTCACCAATGTTTCTTCAGCGAGTTGATTATCTTCTTGGCTTTGGTGATCCTCTTCTTATGATTGATGTAACATTGGATCATTTGGTTTGAAGGGACCTCTTGGTAATCAAGATTATGTGTTTTTATATGCAACAATATTTCAAATGATAAATGTATAATTTATACCTCTTCTCTAGATTCATCATATGAATCCTCTACTTGATCAAATATAGGATCATTCCTGGAAGAAGGGTTGAATATTTTCTCATGGTATTCTATTCCCATTTTGTCTTTTGGGCTTCTGAATTATGTGTGTAAGGGCTCTATCAATCCTTTATCTTTTCTTAGGGGTCCTTTTCCTTCATACCCTATTTGTTGCATAATCTAGCACCCTATCCTATATTTATGTGGGAATATTTCAAGATGCTTAACTTCTTGATCAGGCTCTCCTCCCTTGTAAATCCATGCAAGGATAACTTTTTCCTCATTTTCCTCTGTAAAAGAGACACTAGCTTTTACCATACTCACCTCTTCATCTTTTGTTAATGTTTTGGTACTAGAAGGCTTGAATGATGACAAGGGTTTTCCATAAGACCTGAGAGATGTAGGAAGATTAGCCATAGATGGGAACAGATGAATTTGGTACTCTCCCATTCCTATGTCTTTGATTTTTAATTTCTTCTCAAAATATCTCATGATAGATGCTTTATATATTTCAATTTTTGGACCATCGAAGGCTTCTTTATTGTGTGGGATCATGATGTCAGCTTGTTTCAAGTTATTGAAAGAGTAGCTACTATCTACTGGGATATTGAATTCCACTTTGTTATGTGGGAACTTCACACACTGATGATATGTTGATGGGATAACCTGCATGTCATGGATCTAAGACCTACCTAATAAGATGTTGAAAGCTAAAGGTAAATCCAGTACTTGGTAGATTACATCTCTTTTGACTGGTCCTACCCTGATGGGTAACACAACTAAACCTTTTGATGACCTCTCTTCTTTGTCATATGCATTTACATTTATTTTCCTTCTTGGATATATAACATGTTCTGAAAATCCCAATGATGTTACAAGATTGAGGATAAAAATATTCAAACCAACACCTCCATCTATCAAGATGCATTTGACTCGATGCTTATGTATCAAAACCTCAATGTGCAAAGGTTGGTTATGAGGGTGATTTAGTGATTTTTCATCTTCCTCTAAGAAAGACAAGTAGTGAGGGAAGGTCAGGTGAGCCACCATTGTTTGGAATCAATCAACATCAAAGTCTTTCAACAGGGTTTCCTCCAGAAGGGCAGTTTCAAGAATCTCTGTGTGTGATGGGGGGATTTTGAGCAATTCTAGGATAGAAATTTGAGTGGGGGTTTGTTGTAACTGATCAACCAATTTGTAGTTTACCGTTGGCATTGATGAGACCAATTGTTTTGATGTTGAAGGATTTTTTCTTGATTTAATGGGTTGTTTAGATGATGAGGCTATTCCTTTGAAAGTAACCTTGGACTGATTTCTCATTACAACATTGGTAGATTCAGATTCTTTCTTATCCTTGATAATGATCACATTGACTAATTTGTCACATGATTCAAGCATATGAATCACATTTTCACTATTAGTATAGGTGTAATTCACTTTGTCTCCTTTTTTCTTTAATGATTCTCCTTATTTGTAAGAGGGAAGTGGTTGTTTGAAGGCCTTGTGATCACTATTTGAATGATGTCCGTCAACGGTGATAGTTTTTTTATCAATCAAGTCTTGTATGACATGTTTTAATTTTATGCATTCATTGGTCAAATGTCCCTTTTTCTTGTGATATTTGAGAAAATGGTTATCATTCCACCACTTAGGCTTGACTGCTAGATCCCAAGGCTTTGAGTCTTGTAATGTAATGATCTTATTAGCCAATAAAGTCTTCAATGCCACTTCAAGTGGTTCTCCTAGAGGAGTAAAGTTGTGCTTGGGTTTGGGTATCCATGATTCTTCATATTTTTTCATGTCTTGGTTAGCTCTTGGAATTAACAGAACATTTGGATTTTTCTTAGCAGCTTGAATGCTACTAGATAGATTAAATATTGGTTCTTTGGGCTTGAAATATGATGAGTCAACAACCCCTTCATTGACCACATGTTTGTTCTTGTTCCAATATTTGTTCTTGTCTTTGTAATTGTTGTTGTTGGTATTTTTTGAGGGTTTAGCATCTTTATGCAAGGTAAGTTCACCCTTCTTCAACATAACTTCTTCAATGCAGATAGCGCTCTCTACTAATTTATCAAAAGCAGCATAAGTTTTCATTTGGAGTCTTTAGTTCATATCAGGTACCAAGTTACTGATAAATATATCTATCTTCTCCATTTCCATGATTTGTCTAGGATACTTTGCAAATATATTTCTCCATATTTGGAGGAATTTGACAAAAGGTTCACCGTTGCGTTGTTTGGTGTTACACAAGTTCAACATGGTGACAATGTGTAAGATGTTATAGGAGTACTGTTGGATGAATTTCTGTAAAAGTTCATCAAATGTATGAATACATGGTGGAAGATTAGTGAACCATTCCAGAGCTTGACCTATGAGATTTCAAGGAGAAAGTCTTGTTAGTTATGTTTGTTCATGCATAAATTCCAAAATGAGAGTGCAAAATTCTCTTATGTGATCTTGAGGGTCACTTTCTCCGTCATATTTGTCATACTTTGGGATTTCAATTTTGGGAGGAAATGGGGGCATGTATAGATTTTTTCAAATGGAAAAGGACATGTTGACTCTAGTGAATACTTGTTGGAAGATTATTCCTTTGTTTTGTTCAGCTCTCCAAGTTCACATCTCATGTCTTGTAATTGTTGGCTAAGAATAGTGATATGAGAATCTTTCTCGTGTTGTATTAATCTCTTGATATCAAAACCTGGAGGAAGTTTGACCCCCATATAGGCTAGATGCATGAAGTACCTATCTTTGTCTAGCTACATGGATGTTTGCATCATCTTTTGGAAATGCTTGTCCTGCTGACATATTTTGATTTATTCTTCAGTAGATTCCTTAATTATGGAAGAACCACTACTATGGTGGCTCTGTCAGCCTTAACTAGATCCCCAATCAAACCCTGACATGTTTTGTTCATTGTGATGCTCAGTATGAAATGATTATTGGAAGTACAATAATGGGAAAAGAAAGATACTGAGAGGGGGGGGTGAATTAGATCTTAAAAATCAACCACTTAAAACAAATTGATTCACATTCATACATATATGAATTTAACCTAACATCAGATAACATCAATAACATGAAATGTATAACTCATAACACAAAATTTGGTAACCCAGAAACCCAAATAGGTAAAATTGGGGTGGAGATGACACCCAAAAAATCTTCACTACTGTAGCAATTATGTGTGCCTGTTAGGGCTATAAGAGTGATTGCAACATGCAATCTACCTGGTTAAGGTCTGTTCGGTTAAGAACTAAAGATCATCACAATCTACCTTGTTAAAGGATTTCAACTTACAGTAAAGTAAGCACTCTGCTAAGAGATTAAAAACAGTCTTCTAGAACCACTCTGTTAAGAGATTTCACCTGATACACCTGTTAGAATGTTCCAAGTAGTGATCCTTCATTATGCACTCGGATGCTGATGACAGATCTGATCTATCCAATACCTTCTGTGATCTCTCAATCTGATATGTCTTTACTCTTCTTTTCACTGCTCTGTCATTCTTCTTGATCTAGGCTTCTTCTCAAAATGACTTACTGTTCATCTCTCATGAACACACAACCCTTCTCTATATATGCCTTGCTCACACTTTTTTTCTAGGGTTAGAAGCAATCTTATTATATCTTTTTAGATTTGGTAGCGAGATCTAGATCAACGATCAAGATCTATTATTTATGCCTCCAATGCATACTGATTTCCTGATTGGCTCCATGCCATGCATAGTATAAAACAATTAACTGTGAAATTAACTAAGTAGACAAATATTAAATGCGTACAAATGTCGGCCTAAATCTCATACAAGTTAACCTAAACTGTTTACATCAAAGTTTGAATCAATCCTGACATGTATGCAAAATTTTTTCTGCTCGGCACTAAACATCTCTATCGCTTGACACTTAATATTCTACTCGGCTCGGCATGATGTAACTCAACAACCTGAAACTTGCTCGACCTTGAATGTTTAGCTTGGCCATAGTCATAACCAACTAAAAATGCCTAAGTAAATGAATAATTGCGGGTCACTAATCATGAAGAAAACTTAGGGATTAACAATCTCCCCCTTTGATATTAGTGGCAAAAACACACTTATCATTACAATTAATTACATCCAAAATGTTTCCTACGTACATACTCTACTCCCCTAGGAATGTACATCATACTACATACAAAACTTTACATAGTATACATGCCTTCAATTTTTTTTTTACATGGATACCTGTACCGATCTCCTTATGCTGTATCCTTGTCAATCCTGTCAGATTCCCCTTTATTTTTGTCACTGATTGCAGGTGGGGTCAAGTTATACTTGTCCAAAAAATATTTATGAAGTTATAAGGTGGACGCAAATGTAGAGTCCCAACCATCCTTCGATCACAAACTTCATAACCTCTATTTTCACTTCTAGCTCGGCAGCTAGACTCACTCAGCTTTCTGTAGTGGAGAGATGAGAATCTATCTTAACCAATTCATTTGCAGATGAAATTTCTTTCTGAATGACCTCCAGATGAGGTATTAGACTTGTCTGAATAGTAATCAACTTGGTCCTAATCCGACCATCTTCATCCATGAGCTTGGCTATCCTCCTTTGTGCATAAGTCAACCTATTCAAATGTAAGGAGCTAGTGCTAGCATCCATACTTAGTGAAATTCTAGTTGACTTGAGGTCTAGTTGCAATTTCTCTAAAGCCTGTAGATTATCCTTTGTGAAGAATTCAACATCAGATAACGTCTTATACAAAGAATAAACATTTGTTGCAACTCCCTCTAAAATTTCTACCAGAGAAGAAAGTTCAACCTATTTTACCGCAATCTCTCCTAAGATTTTTGCTAGTACCTTGTTCTAGAATTTCCTCTCAGACCATTGCAATAGCTTCTCATTGGCTTCAATATTGTCATCATTTACCTTGTGCACAATATGAACCAATTGTTCAATAATAGGAGCTTGAGGGTTTTCATCTTCCATGTCAAAAGCTTTTACAAATATGTCTTTGATGTCATGTAACACTTGATTTTTCTTCTACTCGCTTTTCAGTTCCTCCTGTCTTTTATTCCTCTTAAGTATCTCTTGAAGAGTCTCAATCTGTTCATAAGACAAAACATTGGGATCCCATGGTGGAATCACAATAACTTCATCTAATGTAACATCAAGAATCAAAGACTTCTTCCTCATAACTTTCCTCTTCTTAAATTTAGGTGAACTACTGCTCGGCTTTGTTACTATAATACTTTTTCCAGTTTTAGTAGTAGTCACCATTGCATCTTTTAGTTTAGTCAAAATTGCCTTCTAATCAGGCATGCTTCCTGTCTTAGTTCTAGTGGGAGTTGATGATGTAGAGTGTGGTAGATCAACTAACACTTGCACTGCCTCTTGCTCTTTAGGCTCATCATTAGTATCTCTTATCTCCTCACTACTATCTAGAACTGATTTTACAACCTTCAAAATAGGTGAATGTTGCACAATTACCTCTTGTTCAATAGTTTTCTCATTTTTTGCTTCTTCTTGAGCATCCTTATCCTCAGATTCCTTTTGAGTTCTCTCTTCATCTTCCTATGTACTCTTCTCTTCTTCAGCCTCAGTTGCCTTAATAGGTGATTCTATAGTTGAGTCTCTCGGCTCATCCTGACCCTCAACATCCAGATTTCTAGAGTCATCAATTGTCACATCAATTGGACTGTCAATAGTTAGATCAACAGTGTTAGCTGTCTCTGTTTATTCTTGTGCTTCTATTCCAGTCTTCTCAAGCTCAGTAGAAATGTGAACAATTGATTTCTATGGTACAGGGGTGGATTCAATGTCTTTATCCTTCGGCTCAGATGCTCCTTCATCTATTTTCTTCTCTTTTGGAGCAATCAATCCAAAAAATTCCTTCCAAATCCTAGTACTCTGTTGTACTATTCCTTCAATATCATTCTTCAAAATAGCATAGCCTTTCTATTTAGGTATAAATTTATGCTTATACTCTTCAACAAAATTTTCTCTTTGTTTCTTGGTTAGCTCAGGAATGACTTGAGCTAATGTGCCTTCCCTTATCTATCTTTCAGTTGTGAGGGAAAATTCCCATTTGCCAAATAGAAAATAATATAACTCACTCGACACATTGTTTCCTATTGCTATAGGAGTTAACTTGAAATTACACATCATGTCTAGAAGAGCTTCCTGAACCTTATGCTTGTCTTCTACCTTCAATTTTTCATACCTGATAAACTTAAAACCAGATGACCCTATAGAATTTCTCAAGTTCTCGCATACCTCATTAATATCTATGGGTTTCTTGAATAGTGCTATTGGTATATTGCTGGGTTCATCAGTTTCTATCTTGTCTTCATCACTTTCTGGATCCAAATGCAGTTTCCTTCTTGATCTCTTAACTTGTAGGCTTGGCACAGCCTTTGTTGCAAATTTTGTCTTCGATCCAGAACTACTTTCTCTAATCTTATTTACATAAAATTTTGTTTGCTCTACTGGTGATGTGGTAGTAGATGTCCTTGTCCTTGGACAATTTGCAATGGGAGGGGTAACTCTAGGTTTTTATTTACTCGGCTTGGTTACCTTGGCACGGCTGGTCTCTTTCCTTTTGCTTTAACATTAATCTCTTCTTTAGATTCACTAAATTCTACTTCTTGTTCCTCAGATCATCTTTTCATTGTCCAGTAGAAATGTCTAGAGGTGCATCCTCTATCTCCTTATCACTCAGCAAGCCAACCATCTTTTTCAAATCTTTCACAATCTTTTTCCTCTTTCTTTCCATGGTTCCTGCCTTAAGCTTCATTGAAATCTTTGCCTTTTCTTCATCATAATTTTTGAATCTTTTAGCTTTTGTATCAATCTCCTCTGCTATGAGTGCTATTATAGCTGCTGATGCTTCATCAATATTAAATTCATAGGGAAATGGCTCCAGCCATGAATCCTAGGTGTCACAACCTGAATATAGGTGTAATCTGTATCAACTAAGAAACATATCTCTTCATAGTGCTTCTCCACAAGTGAATTGGGAATTGTGGTCCTCAACCTCATTCTCTTTTTAAATTCCACAAAATTATTTCCCATAATACTATTGAAATTATTGCCTAATTGCTGAATACATTCACTAATCTGTAAAGTGATGGGTCTATCCTTCTTCCAGACAATATTTCCTAGTATAGGAAATTACTTCTGTACATAGAAGAATATACACATTAAAAAAGAGCCAAACTTACATGATGAGCTTTTGGCTTTCCTGATTGATAGTAAGTTCTCCGCTAGTTGTGTCAACTGTAGCTCGGCAAGGTCATAGGTGTGATTCTTTTTTACTATCTTCCATGCCTAGTCCACGACTATATAGGGAACACTATCTAGTCAGCTTGACTGATAGAACTTGTGTGCAATCACTCTCACTCCAAAGTCAAGTTCTAAGTCTTCAATTGTAGAGATAGTCATACCTCTATTGATCCAGATAGCTCTAGTGTTAGCTGCTATCTCTTCTTTCTTTTGATCTCTCATGGTCTGCTTACCACTGATAATAGGATATCCAGTAACTCGATGAATAATATCTTTTGTGATCTTTACTGGTCCATTGTCTAGCCATATATGCATATTATGAACTCGGCTTAGGACAACCTTAATCCATTCATCCTTGAATTTTGTCAAAAAATCTAGGGCACGAGTTAACCCTTTGTTGGCTAAATGCTTGAATTCATCTTTCAGAATTCCATTTTCACATAACTTTTCATAGGATTTTCTCAATTCTCTATCACCCACTTTGCCAATTTTAACCATGTAACAAGATCTAACATCATGAATCATAAGCACCTTTTGTGGGATCAATGAGAGGGCTTTGTTCAGATCACTTAGAATTTCACTTTCAGGAACGACATGAAAGTTTTGTGGTGCACATGCATCACTCCTTACTAACTTAATTTGATTTAGATCCTCCTCCATTCCTTTGACTGGTACAAAAGAAATTTTAGCCATAATATCTTGAAGTTAGGGTTCAAGAATGAAGAATAGAGTACCTTGGCTAGCAATCACTTTGCATTGTTCAACTTAGGGTTGCCGACGACATGCTGGAAAAATGATCGAAACAAACTTTGCTAAGATCAAATTCTGCAAATTCTTTGATCACTCTGTGAATGCTAAAAATCGCAAGGTAAAATGAAGAATAGACTATTCATCCTTATATAGACTCAAAAGGTCAAGATAGGTAAGCAATAAATATTTTTCCTGTTAGGTTAGTGCAAGCCAACTATCATTGGTGGACTAACACAACTTGCATAGCACTCGGCTTACCATGCTCAACCATTACACAACTTACTTAGCCAACCAACGCGACACCTATAGTGCAGATACCTCTTCTTGGCACTTGCCACAAACATGTCCTGGTACATCTTAACATATGAAGATATGGACTTTGGCACATTCACATATTAGGAACTGATGTAAGATTTGAAATTTAAATGCAGTTCCTTACATACCTCTATTGCTCAGTTAGAGATGGTGTGATCACCTAATCCATTGGATTGGGTGACATTGACTTTAGTGGATTCAGTGCTTCTCAGCTCTAGTTTCCTTACCCGTGTCCGGTTCATTTGTGCTCTTATTTCTTCAACAGTAGGAGCAGGAATTCTTGTCCTACACTCTCTCTTAGTGTGACCTATCTTAAAACAACTAAAATAGACTAATCTTCCATTCATCCAACTCTTAGATTTCCCTTTGACATGTGTCTTTAAGTAATCTTTAGGTGCATGTCCATATTCTTCACAGTAATGACAACTCTGCCTTGTATTATAATCCCAGTTGTAAGTGTTGCCTTTCTTAGATTCTTTTGTTTGTGTCTTTGATGTCCATTGCTGTTTAGCATTGGATCTACAGTCTTGTGCCTTATGACCATGTTTTTGACACTTGTAACAATAACCATTAAATCTTGGGTTGGGGGGTGCATCACTTGCTTTAGCCCAACATTCATGTGCTTTATGTCCAAATTTCTTGCAATTAAAATAGTAACCATTAAACTTAGGTTTAGGATTGGACTTACCTTTCTTGCTTCGGCAAATGTTTTCTGTATGACCTGGTTTTCCACAGTGGTGGAAAACAGGCTTGTTGTGCTTTGTCTTTGCATTCCTCCTTTCACCATTCTTAGATGATTCTCCTTTCTCAGCAGATGTCTTTGGTTCAGTGTGACATAATCCAGAAGAATCTTTTGACCTTCTTAATGCTTCCATCATATTCTCAAAATGAGTCAAAGCTTCATTAGGCTTATTCAACCTTTCATTAAGTTCCTTCTCAGATCTCAAATCATCTTTCAATTGATTGTTCTCAGATCTCAGATTTATCATTTCCATATCTTTCCTA
>MU227205.1:4055552-4067380 GCA_018584345.1 Thuja plicata
ATTCGATCATAGGATTTGTTTAGCCAAATAGATATTTAGGAATTAAATGTGATGTATGATTGATACAGATTTAAGATTTTCTGCATTTGACACTCAGGTCGAGTAGAGTCAGTGAAAACTCAGAATTGCCTAGTACAAATAGGACTTTGACGATTTAGAAGAATGACAAATGCAACAAAATTGGTTGGGGTTGCAAGATGCCAATTTTGGGGTGTTACAAACATCTCTATTGCTCGACACTTAATATTCTATTCGGCTCAGCATGATGTAACTCAGCAACCTAAAAATTGCTCGGCAATGTTGCTCAGCCTTGAATGTTTAGCTTGGCCATAGTGATAACCAACTAAAACTGCCTAAGTAAATGACTAAGTGTGGGTCACTAATCATCAACAAAACTTAGGGATTAACAATGATTGGTATTGAGTACTTGAAGTTTCAAGGAGGGGTATTGATTGGTGTGTGGATGAATTGTCTTGATTTGGAGTCTTTTGTGCAGATGTTGATTTATGACATGATGAGGGTCCATGAGTAGAATGGTTGAGAAACTTACCTTTTGGATCGAGATTAGCTTTTTGTTGTTGGCTTCTAGTTTGTCCTAGCATGAAATTCAATGAGACTGAAATCTAGAATTGATTAGATGAATTAGGTCAATATTTGGTTGCAGAAGTGAAGCAACAAATTTTCTCGAGGATTGATGAAAGATGATGTCTTGAAGACTGATGATGAACTTGGTATAAGGTGTCAGAGTTAAGGCTTGAATGCCTAGATAAGGAACACTTGTGACCAAATTGATTAGAATTTGATTGATAGAAAGAGGGTAAGACTATTTGAGTACTCAAGAAACTGGGATGATAGAGTGAGGTAACCAGGCTAAAGCTCAAGGACACTAATCAAGACAAATTGAAGATCCTGCTAGATAATTGAATCAAAGGTTAAATGGCGACATTGAAGGTTAGAATCAGGCTCTGTATGTCAAATGATAACATATTGATGTGATAAGAGGAAAATTTCCATATGATAATTCTCATCGTCTGGTATGATAAAATGGTGAAAGCTACAAGCTCATACAAGGAAACCCACATAGCATGATACAATAATGTGGTGAAATTGGTTGTTGACCTCGAAGATTCTGGTTCATACAATAATTATGACCTGGTAATTCAAAATGAAGCATCTATTTGTATGATGAAACACTCGTATCACATGATAAAGCATGTGTTTGTACGATGAGATGCTTTCTAGGACAATAAGATGCTAGAATAGACAATTTTCCACTTGTTTTTTTAGAAAATTTTGGACAAGTTGGAATGTTCTTGGGAAATTTTGACAATGTCTAAGTGTGTTTGGGTAGATTTTGATAGGGTTCCAAGTGTTTAAGCAAATACATCAAGTACACAAGTAGATCAAGCACATTTTATCCTTAAAGGAAATTGGCACAGTATGAAAACCCTTTCTCGTAGACTTAGGCACACTTCAAGAGCTAATCAAAATACAACCACTGCCAACCACACAATGGATTAAAAATGTCATATTAGTTGACATTGAGTGCTTAGAAAGGCATGATATGGTGAGTGTCTTGGGGAGGTTACTATCCTACTTGCACTTAGATTATCACACTTTTGAGGGTGAACCAGGTAGCCTCTAAACTAAATTATTTAGTAAGGGCATCCATTCGGATACACTGGCCTTCATAGTCATGCAAGCATGATTGAGGTCTATATCCATCTGAATAAATGCACTCATCTTCCAAGACTTTAATGTCAAAGAAGTATTTGATTATAGTGGGTTGGAAGAGGTTGGATTTTCCTTGTTCCCACTTGAGTCATTCTCGTGAGATTTTTCCCTCAATCAACATGCTCACTAAAGGTAATGCAATAAATAAAATATAATGTAAACTTAGGAGTCTAGATTTCTGATTTTCCACTAGGGAAAATAGAATAATCTCCTATCCGTGTTGATTTCTCCAAGAACATCAAGAAATTTGTTCATTCCTAGGTCCTTTCTAAGTGAGAAAACTAGCGAGTCTAGGTTTTTGATTGTCTATATAGAGAAGAGAATACTACCCTATCAATGAATTGAACCCTACAAAGGACCTTGATTAAGTGTGCCTAAGAAAATCTATTATTGCAAACACAAAGTTTAGTTGTAACATCCAAGGTAACCTGTAGGTAATTCATTAATAGCTGGATTAATTTTCTTCATTAAGTCATCCTAGAACCACAAATGAGTTAGTAGTTTCACAAATATTGTTTGAAATAGTGGCCCTTGAGAAGCGAAATCTTCTTCAAATTGACCCAAAATCACTAGTTAGACTGCCAAATAGATCAACCAAAAAGCCAAAAAGATAAGATTAGTAGTTAGAAACCAAAAATCAAGTCCATAAAACCCTAAAAATTGCTATTTGTTTATGGTACAAAAAATACAAACAACCTATTTCACCATATGGTCATACAACATTTCTTAGCAAGTGAAATAATGAAACCCTAAAGATAGTCAGTCGTACAATAATTCTCACAACATGAAAATATAAAGTTCAATAAATAATAATATTGTATGCGCATTCAAATAGTATAAAACAATGAACCGGTTTCACCATAAAATCGTACGATAATCTACACCTTTTCATATGGTTTTCTACGGAGCTCTGGAAATCATGAAAAATATTAAGTATAAAGTGAGGCCAAAATATGAATTCAAGCCCCATAGTGAGTGCCATAAATGGGTGTGTGAAAATGTGGTTATAACCTGTAGCACAAACACTTCAACAAATCCTTACATCCATGGGATAATAGCATCATAATAAAAAAAAATAACAAAGAAAACCTATTAGAAACTAATTTATTGCTTCCTAGATGAAGTGAGTATGGTCTATTTTATTCTTCTCTTAAATTTAGCATCTAGACCATTGACTAGACTACTTCAAAATGGAAGATTCATTGTGAGCATGATGCAATGATTGCATTCTTTACTCCAAAATCTTTCTATGACAATGAAACTAAGAGAGAGAATGATGAATCTAAGCTAAGAATGCAACTAAGAGATATTATCCATCATGCTAAATGAGATGGAAGTAATCTAAGAAAGGAGATACATAAAAAATTAAGATTCCTACAATGCACAATGAATTCTAGATGAAATTTAGCATTATGATGTTACTATGAAAGTTGTGTATCCTTTAAATGAGCTTGAGAGGTTTTATTTTATAGGAATTCCAAGGGAATGAGGGGTATGGATTCAAACTTGGTGAAAGATTGAGATTATTTCTCCCTTAATCCATGTGATTAGTCATTGATTGGTCAAAGTTGTGCTTGTTTGGTTGTGGATGAGACAAAATAGCAATTTCCCCTTTTTAATTCCTTTTTAATTAGAAATTTATACACACGCATGTGTTGAATGGGTTCACTTAATTAAATTGAGGTTAGGACCATTAAGTGACTTTGATTTACCAATTTAATAGCCTTGGTGCTAGGATTTGAATTTTAGTAGATGATTGATTAAAAGATTGATTAATTATGTAAGCATGGTTGATTGAATTTGATCACATAATTAGGCCTAGTATTTGAATGCCTTTGATTAGGTTTATAGGCTAACTAATTGAGATTATTGGCTCTTAGTTTACTAGCCCAATTTTAGGTGATTACAATTTTGACATCTACAACCCTAAGGGATTCAATATTATCCCTTAGAAGCCCTACAGAAGGATCAAACCTGGAATTACCTCACATATTCTCTTCCAAACTAATGATATCATTAAAATCCCCAACTAGGATCTAAGGGAGTAATGGAGAAATAAAACTAACAAATTAGATATGTGACCAAAGTGTGCATTTACCCAAAAAATTGGTTGGAGCATAAACATTAGTCAGAAGGAGACTCTCTTCAGTTTCACTGCTTGTAGCCACCAACGAGATAAAAGATCTACTAGAGATCCAAAAATGTGGGGTAATCCTATGCAGGTCCCATAAAAAAAAACCTCTATAGTTTCCCTAAGCTCCAATGCATTGACAATGACCTCTAAGCCAAATTTTAGATGCCTTACTAAACAAACCCTCAACAGAAATTTTGGTTTCCTGAATAAAAACCACATCAACAGAGAAAGACCTAATTAAATCTCAAATAGCCTTTTGTCTAGGGATTCTATTCAACCCCCTTAGATTCCATGAGAGTATGATCATTTTTTAAGAAGAAGGAAAGTGAGAATCAATGGTTTTGACTTATCCAAACTTCACCAAAGTCTCACCAACTAGCTTCACCTTTTCCTGATCCATCTTCCTTTCTACCTTACATAATTTCTCAGGCCCCCCCTTCTTTAAATAGTTTTGATGAATACCCAACACCGATGAAGTATCCTTTATTTTTCCACCCCTTGAAAATCCTTCTTCTCTTGTAATCCAGAGCATACCAATCTAGTCCCATCCTGAATTTCAATACCTCCTTTTAACTCCAATAGTATCAAAGTCTCTAGTGGTTCATTTGTGTCCATTTGCGTACCTAGTCCATTATCATATGGTCTATCCTTATTATTATCATCTTTTCCCTTCTCAATAACTCTTGCAACTAGAAGATCCTGATCACTAGGCATGTTAACAATAGCTCCATCAAATTGCTTTATATCATACAGAGCCTCAAACCTGTTGAATACCTCATCAATCTACCTGTCTTGAAGGGTTATCTTTTTCCCTCTACCCTTATTGTTTGTTCTAATTAGGATGACCTTCCTTTTATTCCACCATAGGAACCTTCCCCTTATCTTTCTTAGGAGGAGAACTAATTGACCTGCCTCTAGAAATCCTTGCAGGTTTAGATTTGGACACATTCTTTGAAAATGACCATATTCATGGTAGACTCAAAATTGAAATGGGAAATTTTTACAATCCAGCTATTGGATCCAAGGGTGTGGACCCAATTGAATTTCTATGGAATCTAATAAAGGCTTTCTTAAATCAATTTCAATACAAATATGGGCATACATGATTACCTTTTTATCCATAGTTTTTCATGAAGGTCCCATAGGATTTCCAAGCTACACTACAATCAGATTGAAGGTATCCTCTCACCTAAAATCCAATGGAAACCAAGGAAGTCTCACCCATAACAAAACATGTGATGGGAGTTATTTTGTAGGGTTAAATACAACATGCCATGGCTTGATGAATAAACCAACTTGTTATGGAAATAGCCCCCCTTCAAAATCCCTATTTCCATTTGACATGAATTTAACAACCACCATAAAAAAATATTACTCCAGAAAAGGCAGAGATACAAAAATTCCAATGAAGTTGCGAATCAAAGAATGCTTTGATAAGTATCAATAACTTCCACAAAAGATTAAAGAGAAATCACTAGAACCGACCTATTATCACCCTTGGCCAAGCATCCATTTATCTTTGCAGGCTTAAAACCCCCATCCGAGAGGAATTATTGCCCATGTCTGTATTGGTCACCCCCCAAAAAGGTATTTTCATGCATGCACATAGAGATGTCACTCCTGATAGCAACATCCTTATACGACCCACTCACACCTCCATCCATATTGATCTATGTTTCCATGTAGGCCAAAACTACTAAAAACACCTCCCACAAAAAACCCTACCCCAAGAAAAAGAGGGGAAACTCATAACACAATCATAAAAGAAAATCAGACCAAGGGAAATTTGAATCTTCCCTCGCCCCACAGTTTGTAGCCCCCGCTGACAAAAAACCATCAAACAAAAGAAACGAGGCCTCCACCTTGCTCACACCTGTTCCCAACCCTAGGAAACAAGCCACAACCCCTGCAAAATCAATAGCCCCCCCCAACACAAGGAAATTGCAAAAAAAAATTGAAGACAAAGGCTAGGGTATCAAACCCTAGCTCTCTGCGCACTAGGTTGTCACCATTAGTCTATGTTCCTCTTCAAAATAGATAACTTTAACTTACACATAAAAGTTTAATAAATGAAACCTTAATACTTACATAAAACTTGATTACTTCAATACACCATCAATACTTAATCAAAATAAAATAAACTTAAATTTTTCACTAAAACTAATTGAATCCTAACACTAAAGCAAATGGAACCCTAACACTAACATAGAACCAAATCAAACCCTAACCCTAACATTGAACCAAATTTTAATCCTAAGCCTTTACCCAATTTAACACTAAACTAAATTGAACCCTAACCCTAAACTAAACAAGCTATTTTTAAAACCAAATTCAACCCTAATAAAATCAAACCAAACCCAAATCATAAACCAAATCAAACACTAACTCTAAAACTAAACTAAATTGAACCTTGAATCTTAAACCTAATTAAACATTAACTCAACATAAACTCTCAACCTATCACTTAAGGAACTAAAAGTCTAACCTTATATCATATTGAACCTTGACACTATATAAATTGAACCCTAATACTATACCATATTAAACACTAATTGAATATTACACCAAATTTAAACCTACCCCTAATTCTAAGCTAAATTAAAACCAAATATAACCCTATTCCCAAACCAAATTGAATTGTAACCCTAACCCTAATTAAGATTGAGTGTTAACACTAATTTTAATTCAATTGTAACCATTTTTGAATTAAAATTCAACTTTTAATAAACGATAAACATAACATTAACCTTTATTAAACTATTACCAAAAATTAAACCCTAAACCTAACAGTCATCAAACTTTTAGCATAAGCCTTACACTTACCCTATTTTAAGCATTTCTTAATTAAAGGAAAAAATTCCTATGCCAAATTGAACCATAAACATTAATCTAATTGTCCTATTCCAAAATGAATCGTAACCCTAACAGTAAATAAAATTCAACCCTAACCTAAAACACAATTAAATGGTAAACATAACCCTTAACCAAGTTAAACCATAACCCTAAACCTAATCAAACATAATACCAAATTAAACTCTAACCCTAAACTAAATCATACCCTAATATTAACACTATACGAAATTAAAATGTAATCCTAAACCAAATTTAACCCTTACCCTAACACTACACCTAATTGAACCCTAATCTTATACCTGTATGAATCCTAAATAAAATTTAACCCTAACCTTTATAAAATTCATTTTCATGTTTTCATCCAATAAAATTGACCCCAACCCTCTACCAAAATTAGCATTAATCCTATATTTAATTGAACTTACATCTAATTACACTAAAATAACTAAAATTATGGTATAGGTTAGTGGTTATGACCTTAACCTTTACACTAATTCAAACCTATTTCTAACCCCCCAAAAAATTGAACCCTAAACCTAAAAAACCAAATAAATAGATCCCAAACAGTATAAATCATTTACAAAATGAACCCCATTCCTAAAATAAAATTAACCCTACACCTAACAGTAAACTAAATTGCATTGTAACCCTATACCTAATTGAACATAATACCAAGTTCAATCCAACACCCAACACAATGCCAAATTGGATTGTGACCTTAAACCAAATAGAGTCATAACCCCAAAAATAAATAAAATTCAACCCTAGTCGTAATAAACATTTAACCAAATTTAACCATAATACAATTTATACCCTAACACTAACACTACACCAAATTGAACTCTTAACTCAAACTAAATCAATGTTTAATATTTTTAATAAGATTCTTTATTTTTTAAATATAATTATATAACTAACATAAATTACCCATTTAATTTATTTTGAATACTTCTTTTGTCATTGCCACTGCCAATGCTACTACCTTATATATATATATATATATATATTGAAGTGGCAAAAAACAAAAATCTCATAATTGAACTGTCAGATTAAGCCAATTTTGATTAAACTAGCATATATATATATATATATATATATATTCTACAATATATAAGACTACTCGGCTACACACACACACACACACACACACACACACACAAAATTTATCTATAATATATAAGACTACTCAACTTTTCATACACATACATGTGCATGTATATGGATACACATATGTGTATGTACATAAACATGTGTATATATATACATACACATATATATGTGTATATATACATACATACATATATGTGTACATACATACATACATACATACATATATACATGTATGAATGTATGTATATATATATACACATGTATGTGTATGCATATACATATATATACACACACACATGTATATATATGTATATATACATATACATATACATATGTATATATGTATATATATACATATATATGTATATGTATATATACATATATACATATATGTATATATACATATGTATATGTATATATATATATACATGTACATACATATATATACATACATATATATATATATATGCTCACTTTTGATACACTAATTTTCAAACTTTTAAAGTCGCCTCCCATGAAGGGTTCTCCTAATATGTTCCAGATTTTTGCTCCTAAGAATATTTCTATGACGATAAATGGTTTCAAAGTTTCAGGATGCGGATGCAAAAGCTCTTATGCAAAAGTTCAGAATTCAACATTCAAAGGTCTTTCAAGCAGATTTCAATTCAGCTTCAAGTTTAAAATCCCATGGTCTCAAGGTGATTACATTTCATGTCATCCTAAGTTCTATCATTCATCATGGGAAGCCGAACAGAGGAGAGGCCAATCGCTGAAAACCGGAAGGAGAAGGGCATTTCCGTTCTTCCGCAATGCAGAAGTGGAATTGGAATGCATAATTGGAATTAGGATATTGAAATGGGTTTTGCATTTTCCGCAATGGAGAAACTCTTTTCCAAAGGTCCGCCAAGGGGTAGCAGAAAATGCACCTCAATGGTTATTTTCCGCGGGAGAGGCTCTTTTCTAACTTTCCACTTGGAGAAGGCAGTTTTGAAATTTCCGCTAAAGTGCATAAGGCCCAAACACATTTTATTCATGTTATAGTTCTGCATGTCCAAGGAAAGAAAATGAGTCGAATTTCATAATACCCGAGCATGAAGGAGTTACTTTGGTGGAAAATGCCCTCTCATGTTCATTTTCCATCCGTAGAGAAGTCAAATTTTGATTTTTCTGCCACGGGAGAAGCTCATTTGGGATTTTCCGCCAGAGGACTAGGAAGACCATGTTTGAAATCCTGAACCCTACTCAGCTCACTTAGACAGTGGATCATAAATGTGAAATGTAAATGTATGCGATGGTGAACATGGTTTAAGTGAATGATTGACATCATTGGGATGAAACTTGAGCTCTTTCGAAATAGCATTTAAAATCAAACTAGCCTATTTGGATCAGAGGAGCCTACGTTGTGATGAACGTTGATGGGTTCCATATGAAATGTGTGAACTCAAGAACACTGAGTTGATCGGGATGTATCCACCCATGTGGAAGAAGTGGAGATTTCACATTTCAAAGATCATGAGATGATAAATAGGCAAATGAAAGATCGAATGTGATGAATGAATAAGTCATCGAACTACCTCTCGGCATGAACTTAATAAAAGAGACACAATTATGGAAGATGGTAATTGAGAAGTCACAAGGAATCGTGGAGATTATTGAAAGGCATACACGATGAGAGAACATAATTACAAATCGAGCCAGAGAAGATAATGAGTTCTGTGCTGATAATGAATTGGTATGAGAAGACACTTACAAGCATAATTCAAATACTGCATTATAGAGAATGATTATATGTGAATAGGAGCGCTCGAGAACATCACCAGGCCGACTCGGGTAGTAATGACGAACAGGATACCCAATATCAGTGGAAGGCCTGAATGCCAAGTGTGATAGAAAGAAGGAAGATTTGATTGGATGCACAATGACAATGATGAGTAGTAGATTAAGAGCCAATATGAACACCGCTCGAATCATACAAGAGCACCATGATTAGTTTCAGCGAAGAAAGGGCAGAGTTAAGAAGACGAACAGAGGAGTCCCAATAGAGTGAATGTCATCGACTCTATAGCCCAAATGGACCTGACAGTGCCGATCAAGATGAGTTCAACCATAAGCAAGGCGCTGTTATAGACAGAGCATGCCAAGGTTATCATGATGACTAGGATCGCGTAAGCGAACATGGTTGAGATACCTGAGCCTCATAGACATATTGAATGAGATTGACTTCATTCTGTTTTGAGCGGTGCCAGGCATTCATTACAAGGAGGAAATCCCATTGAGGAAAGTATGAATCCAAAGCCAAAATAAAGTCCGCGATGAACAAGAAGAACTTGAATATGATCACCGTGAGCATGGAAATGAATAGCTCGGTAGAAAGAGCCTTTGACTTCTCATTTGGTAGAAAAGTTGACTGTTGCGATTATACATGACGAAGCCCAATACAGAATCAATAAATGAGATTGATTAAAACTTAGGCCCATGATCAGCGACACCGAATTTATAGCATAAGAAGAAGCTTACCTCTCAGGGAACTTCTCGGTAAAACATGTCATTGGGAGATATGATAATTGTGAAGTGCCGACTATGCTTTTGAAGAAAATGGAAAGCATGAAAATTCCGGTGATGATGAAATGGTTCAAGTAAATAACCAAAGAGACACAGAAACAACTAAAGAAGAAGACATGACAGATTTCTCGAAGACTCCTCCTGTTGCAATAGGCATCCATTCCTTAGTAACGAAGTGACTGCCATCTCTGGGAAGAAATGTCAAAAAACATGAACACTCAGCATGTGCATGATGAATGCTCAATTTGTAAGCTAAGCCGATAATGAGACGCCCATAAGTGAAGTCCCCTATAATAATGATCGACTAATACAGAGTGATATGAATGAGATGAAGAGTCATCGGAATCCTGTTGATGATAAAAAAATTTGAAAGGTTATGGAGTTGAAGATAATGATCAAGTGTCAAAAGACCCTATGGCGGATGTCAAACTGTTTTCCACATGTCATTTTTGACGAAGAGCTTTCTTACACTTACATCTTGTTGTCAAGAAGTTGTAGATTGTCATGGGAGGCACATGTAAATTATTTGATAAAGTATAGGCGCTAATAAAATTCATCATTAAAAGTTAAGATATGAGACCATTGTTTGTTGATTCTAACAAATAAGTGACTCTTATTGAACTCATGGACCGATTCAAAGCCATATAGCAGTTACTGGGGTTATAGTGGAGTCAGTGAGAGCATATGAGGATATAGAGACAGATGGAAGGTCTTCTCTCAAAAAGAAATCTCATTATAAATGATTTTTAAGATTTAGAATTTGAAAGGTTTCAATTGATGCTGCATGAAAAGAAAAGTTATGGAAATATTCAAAATGGATTTAAATACGAAAGAGAAACTAAAAAAAGCCCGAAAGCTATGAAGAGGCAAAATGTGAAAAGTCATAGGTAAGAAACTGAAAAGTCAGTTTTAGTAACTGAAAAGTCACCGAGAGAGAAATTGAATAGTTTCTATGAGGATAGTATTTATTGTAAATTCTGAGATGGATTGGGGGTTCTTCTTTTCTGCAAGAGTAGGAAGTGCTGGAGTAGAGGGGAGAGTATTTTCTTTTATGCATTTCATTTCATAGCATTAGAGGTTAAAAGTTCTGGTTTTTGTAATAGATTTGACAAAGGTTGTGAGCAAATAAAATCAAAGTATTCTTATTTGTTGTGTTCAAGGCAAAGAGGGGTTTTATTATGAATTAGAGCATTTGGTTATTACTTTTCTATTTATAATCAATTGGAGTATTGTTGTATTTAGTTTTGGGCATTATTTTGCATCTTGCGTCTAGGGGCTTGGTTTTCCTCTTCCGTTCTCAGGTTAAGAACGTGATGGTGCCCGAAAATTCGGTCCCAAATTTTTATAAAGGGATGTAATTATGTTTAATTGATTTTAATTTCTAATTATTCCCTTTTTGCCAATGTTTAAATTATTACAATGTGATTCATTTAAA
>MU227205.1:4076692-4089447 GCA_018584345.1 Thuja plicata
CTTGGTACAAGTGTCCCATGAGTCATCTTGGACTCTTTGAGGTGGCTTGAGAAGCTCCTTAGGAATAGGGATTGCTTCTTGACTTGGTGTAGAGGAAGACATGTGGTCATGAGACCAAGTCTTATGAGGTCATATAGCCCTTAGGAATAGGACATGTGTGGGTGAGGATAATGATTTATTAATAATTAATAATAATTAATTATTTTAGCCAAGGTGATGTGTCAAGTGACTAGGTCTATGAGGCGGACTAGGAGGCTTAGTCATATTTAGTGACTGTGTAATTAATCACTTTAATGAGATTAATTTAGAAGACTAGGATAAGAAGAATATACTATAGTGAATGTATTAAATAAATTAAAATAATTTACTTAATAAATAGAAGAAATAAATATTAATTAAATAATAAATATTTAATTAATTCATCAATTCAACATTAAGTAAATAATAAATATTTAATCAATTAATTAGTGAAGCCATTTTTTAGTGTATACATTTTGCCCCTCTTTGAAATAATGTGTTTGTCACAATGTTTCAAAGAAAAATCCAACTTTTTGCCCCTACCCCAGACAATGCCAACAAAGACGACCTATGCATGCCCCCTCAAGAGATTGATTGACAAATTTTTTGTTTTATTATGTTTTTGTTTTTATTTTTTATTTTTTTGGAATGTTTAATCAATCTCACAAAAAAGAAGCGGAAGAAAATGGGAGGGAAAACGAGGTGAAATGGAATGATATCGGTGGGTAGGGTCCACACATCCAGCAAAATGGGTCTAAAGGCTTTATATAGGGTCAACAGGTCCACTAGAGGTTCATTATGCACACTTGTAATTTGGAGATTGGAGCTTGGAGAGAGAGAAGAGTAGAGCTGAGAAAATGCTATTCCCACTTTCAAATCATCGCTTCAAGAGGGTCAGACGCTTCCAGAGGCCGCCGAATTTTGGAGAGCCGGTAGGTGATTCATCCTAATTTGTCAATTTGATGCAATTTTGTATGTTTGATAGGATTTGTAGCATGTTTAGGTTAGATCCAATCATAGACTAGGTTAGAAAATTTGATGTTTTTGGGGTGAAAAATGGATGCGCAGTTGCGGTACATGTATGCGCAAATAGTACGCATACATTTAGTGCTCCTACACATTTGTAGGATTTGAATTGTGATGCTATGCATTTGGTTAGGTATGTATCGCATTTGTGATATCTACACAAATGATAGGGAATTATGCACATACACGATGTTATGCTGCGCATTCATGAAAATGGTAGAATTTGGGAAAATTAGGAGGTCAATTAGGTCAAACATCATATCGATAGCCTGAGTTGATCTGTCCATGTTGTATTTGTGATCAATTGGTGTCAAAATAGGCAAAATTGTAGCATGGTTGCTAGTTAACCTTCCTAAGATTAGATAATTGATAGAATTGTCTGTTGAGACATGTGATAAACATGTGTTCGATTGACATATATGATAGATAGATAGATCAGTTTGATAAATGTCTGATACTTTGATTTGTCAATTTGTGATGATAAGAAGATATTAATGATGTCTTGATGTCACAAGAGAGATATCTTATGACGCATAGTCTAAGATCAGCACCATCGGAGACCGACAAAGTGTTGATTGGGGCGACAGGCCTATATCATGTGATCTACACGCCTGAGATTTGGGTGAATCTGGGTATGTTGAATGCGTTAGTGGAGAGATGGCACTTGGAGACAAGTACATTTCATCTTCTGATAGGAGAGATGACTGTGACATTAGAGGATGTGTATCGCATCTTACGACTACCTATCACAGGAGAGTTGGTGCAGTATGACCGACATGGTGGTTTGACGGAGTGCAGAGGAGTGTTTGGGGATGAGGATATCGATGAGGCAGAGATTAGCTAGGAGGATATGGTAGAGTTTTATGAGCCACTGTAGGTTGTGTTGGCTGGAGCGATTGTAGGGTATGTCTGCCCAGATCAGAGATCACATGGCTTCACAGTTGGGTGGGGTCAGACACTTCAGAGGATGATGGACGAGGAGACCCATTTTTCTTGGGGCGTATGCTTATTAGCGCATCTATATCATGAACTTCATTAGGTTTTATATCATAGAGGAGCTTCTTTATCAGCAGGTGTCACATTGCTCCATGTGTGGGCATAGGAGCACATTGCCATCACACGACCGACAAATTTGAGATTTTGAGGTGCGGGACAACCATATATATTTCTGTATGTACCGATCTTGTCCCAACATAAGCTGGGATGATTAGAGTTTTGGAGGTATACTTTTGATACTATAGATGCTATGATATGGAGACCCTACCTAGGGTGTGAGCCGTGGGAGGATGAGTGTCAGCTCATATACTATTTTGAGTCACGATGGTTGATAGGGAGGACTCCCTTTATTATAGAGCGGTATATGTTGAGCAGGGTCCTGAGACAATTTGGCAGGATTCAGGGGATGCCTCAGGGGGTGATGGAGTTTGCACGCACCCACCAAGAGAGATAGGACTGGGGACCGATGGTAGGATGAGTGTCAGCTCAGATACTATTTTGAGTCACGATGGTTGATAGGGAGGACTCCCTTTATTATACAACGGTATATGGTGAGTAGGGTCCTGAGACAATTTGGCAGGATTCAGGGGATGCCTCAGGGGGTGATGGAGTTTGCATGCACCCACCAGGAGAGACGGGACTGGGGACCCTAAGGATAGATGTCAAGGCTGGGATATGAGAGGCCGAAGGGGAGGTGGAGGTGATGATGATGACAAAGATGAGGGAGGTGGTGGTCCTAGCAGAGGGAGGGAGGATAGAGGGAGACCACATGATTTGATGCCACCTCCGGCCAGATAGGAGGTATGTCAGCCACTGGCACATAGACCAGTAGCTTCCCAGAGATAGGCACCAGTACAGGCACAAGCACAGAGACATGCACAAATACCAGCACAGATGGATCCCTTGATATAGGCACAGGTGCCGAGACAGGCAAGACAGGGGTAGGATGAGGCTGATGTGATACTAGGCTAGGCGAGAGTGGTACTAGGTGGAGTAGGATAGGGGATATTCAGGATGAGCCTATGCTCGATATTGGGGAGGATGTACAGATGCTAGATGTGGGGGCACAAGATGTATAGGCAAAGGTGGATGTAAAAGTAGAGGTGGATGTCGGGAGGCATGATCCCTATTTACATAGGGATGCAGCAGAGGAGGAGGACATAGATATTGATGTGTTTCTATTTAGACTAGAAATGATATAGGTACATGTGGACCGTGTCCTTGGTTTAAAGAGATGGGTGGAGAGGCTAGAGGGGGAGATCATGAAGGTGAGATAGGAGCAAGACACTGCCATAGAGCAGTTAGGGGAGGCAGAGAGACTACTCGATGAGCTTGAGTCCATAGAGACATTGGGGCCTCATGCAGACAACCTTTAGATGATGATGAGAGCTGGTAGAGAGATCACTTACTGGAGAGATGCATACAAATAGGTTTTTCCATGGGATCAATGGATTAGGAGCTTTAGGGAGAGCTCTTATGCAATGTAGAAAATAGCACATCAGAGACAGGGGTCGGTGGGTAGTGGAGGTACATCATCATTCCCAGTGAGACCACCATTAGGTTCTGCGGAGCCATCAGCAACAGGTACTTCTACTGTAGCATGCAGACATCGCTGGATAGAGTCTGGAGGCAGCGAATCTTAGCTTTTTGTTACACATGTTGTATTTATGGCTTCATTGTATCATTATTGTATTATAATGATAGACTTGATGGACACTTATGGACACACGGTTTATTTTATGAGATATCATTGGACATTTGGACATGTTATTTTTGTTTTATGGACTCTTGATGATGGACTTTCTATATGATGCAGTTATATTATGATTACTCTTATGATGCATTTCTTATGCTGACATATGCATGATGTGATGAATGACTTTGATTATGCATTTTTTATGATGATACATATATGTGGATACCGACATATGCAGGATGTGATGAATGACTTTGATTATGCATTTTGCTTTATGACCATCAATATAATAAATCGATCTCTATATTGCATAATGGTTATGATTTGATCATGTAATGACTAATGGTGTATGGATGAAATGTAATGATAATGAACTTAATTGGCTAAAAAAAAAAATTTGATATAAAATGAAACGCATAATAATGGTAGTAATTTAATGACCTATGATGTTATGAAATGACAACTATGATAAAAAAAATGATTTTTAGAATATGCAATGCAAAATTAAATGGTTATATACAAATGAACAATCCTTAAGAAAGAAAAACTAAGGACATCTACATAATGACCCATGATAAATGCTATATTTTTTTAATCCAGAATGTCCTCAATTTTAAGCAACCATGTGTCTGAAACAAGAAGAATAGACAAAGAGAAAAGGTGAGGTAAGCAAGATATCCTACAAAACCCTATAAAAGGAGATTTTATGATCTATTAAATGCAATGCAAAATGATATGCGAAATGAGTATCTTAAATATTGGAATTTGATATTCATCATTGAGCTCATTATGTTGTAAGAAGGTGTAAGAATCATGGTATAATTAAACCAGGATGACCTAAGCACTTCTTGCATGGATTTTAATGTAGCAAACTTGACAAACATCTAGGTATAATTGAATTGAGATGACCTGAGTTTCAATTGCATAACAGACAAGGAATAACCCCCCCTCCATCGGGGAACAAATATTTGGAGTTGTGGTATGTGTGGCGTATCACCATCAATAGTATTTCACATAAAAACATGATTTGTATGTTGTGAATACTTATACAACAGATGAATGCACTTATGCATAGACACCCCAATTATTTGTTCCTTCGAATTCATTGGAAGATATCCCACAAACAATAATCAAGGAAAATATCATGTCCCATCCCGACTATTCTAATCAATGACATATTTGGAGTTTTAAACTCATGTCAAAGATATCCTAGAATAGCATAGGAACATGATAACAATGAAATCCATATATGAATGCATAATTGTATAACAAATCATTCTAACATGCCTGCCATGCATATACATTTCTTTGCCAAAAGATAGTGTTAGGTTTGTTGATCAGTTTGGTCGATTTGATGGTGTTGCAAATGTATAGATAACAATCATATTTTGAAAGATGGGTCACATTTTATGAATCATGATTAGAATAGTATTGTGTAAGAATAGTTGATTGTGTTTTCTTATTTGGTGAAAAGTACTCCATTCTGTCCTCTAAGATTCATGACTATCATCGATTCACTTCCCAAACTAGGTCAAGGACATGCCCCCAACTAGGTGATGGACTGACTTATTATGGGTGAATAAAGACACACTGGACTAGGATGAATACCAAGATAGTAGACCAAGCTATGATGGGGTTTTATTAGGGATTTATACAATGGATAGGAATCATGGATTGGCAATTTTATTATGATATGTACAAGGCGAAGGGTGACTTGAACAATCACTTTATTATGGGTATATACAAATGGGATGATGCGCTAGAAGAATCCTAATAGAGGGAGGAGCTACCTTTTTTCCAATGGCGCCTATTTCCAGATTTTCACCACATTCTTTTATTGCAATTTTCTTGTGATTTTTTGATTTTTTGATTTTTATTTTTTTGTCCTTTGCACTGGGATTTCATGCATAATACTTCTTGAGGTGCATTCTATTAAGAGGCTCATCCAAGAGATCTCCCTTAGATGTAGACAACTGATAGGCCCCAGAACCATAGGCTTCTATAACCACAAAAGGACCTAACCAGTTAGTTTCAAACTTGCCTTTCTTCTCACGATGCTACTAATTTTTGGGATTCTCACGAAGGACTAGATCACCTACCTGAAAGTCTCTGGGTTTCACTTTACTGTTATACTGATGAGACATCCTTTGCTGATAGAATTTCAAGTGATCAAAGGTTCTATGATGACATTCATCCAACAATTCCAATTTAGTTAGCCGTGTGACTCTATATTCTTCATCTGGAATCAAATCTTTCAGGGACACAGGAAGAGAAGGTAACTCGACCTCGAGGGGTAAAATAAATTCAGACCCATAGACAAGGGAATATGGTGTGGCTCCAATGGGAGTATGGATGGAAGTGTGATAGGCCCATAGGGCAAGATTCAATTGGACATGCCAGTCACGGCTAGCATCATTGACAGTCTTTTTAAGGATTTTGACAATGGTTTTATTAGACACCTTAGCTTGACCGTTACCCTGGGGTAATAAATGGTGGAATAATGGTGTGTGATGTGGAATTTAGCGCATAGTTCATCTATATATTGATTTTGGAATTGCTTCCCATGATCAGTAATAAGATGCATAGGGATACCATATCGGAAAATGATATAGTTAAGGATAAACATGGAAACTTGTTTGCCGGTTGTAGTGATCAATGGAATGACTTCAATCCACTTGGTAAAATACTCAGTTGTAGTTAGAATGAGCTTATGGTCATTGGAAGATGGAGGGTGAATTGCAACCATGAGGTCAAGTCCCCACTGACTGAATGCCAATGTTGTTGTAAAAGGATGAAGTTGTTGTGTCGGTGCATGAATAAAATTCCCATGTATCTGACATTTCTTGCATTTCCTAGCAAAATGAAAGGAATCTATTTCCATAGTAGGCCAGTAGTAACCTATACACATGAGCTTCTTAGCCAAGGAAGGACCACTCAAATGTGTTCCAAAAATACCCTCATGTATGTCTTGTAAGGCAGTTTGAGCTTCATCATGTTCAATACATTGTAAGAGAGTACCATCAAGACCTCGTCGATACAGGGTGTCAGATATTAGGAGATAGCGGGAGGTTTGGCATAAAAGGGTTCATTTTTGGTTTCTGGATAAGCTGGATGGAATGATATTGTCTTTTAGGTAGGAATATATCTTTCCATATGTAGGGGAATCTTGTCTGATAATATGACATATGATACTTGTACCAGGATCATCATATGCAAGATAAGCCAAGGATTCCACTAAGAACTCAAAACGGGCTTTGGTATCTTCCGCATCAAATAGAGAAGCAATTGTTGCCATAGCATATGCAACCTTATTTTTCATATCTTGGAATTTGCTCAAAGGTAATGATCGAAAAATATTGCTTAAAGTCATCTACCATATGCTTATATGGAAACAAATTGTAATCCTTTGTCTGGTATTCATTGTTAACTTGATTGATAATCAACTGGGAGTCTCCATAGACATTCAATTCAGTGACTTTCCATTGTAGAGCCATCTTAAATCAATCATAAAAGCTTCATATTCAGCTACATTATTTGTACAAGGAAAAAGTAACTTGTAAGACTTTGGTATTGTATATCCTTGTGGTGTAACAAATAACACTCCAACTCCTGAACCGTGCTGATTATATGATCCATCAAAGTACAATTTCCATGTTTGTGTAGATAGTGGCAAGATATGTGCATCTATAAATTCTATATGTATAGGTTGATCATTTTTTAGTGGTGCCTCGACTAATTGTTCGGCAATTACTTTCCCTTTAATAGCCTTCTGATCCACATACTCAATATCAAATTCACTAAGCAACATAACCCACTTAGCCAATCTTCCTGTCAATGCTGTCTTACTCAAAAGGTAGTTCAAAGGATCTACCTTTGCAACAAGCTTGATGGAATGAGACAACATGTAATACTGCCACTTTTGTGAAGCAAAGACCACTGCTAGACATGCCCGCTCAATTGGTGAATAATTGAGCTCATGTCCCACAAGGGTGCGATTGATGTAATATATAGCCTTCTCTTTTCCTTCTTGATATTGTTGGGCCAAAAGAGCACCGAGCGAGACTTCTGTAGCCGAATAGAGAAAGAGTGTCTTGCCTAGAATTGGTGACATAAGATTAGGAGGAGTTGCTAAGTATTGCTTGATCTTAGTGAAAGCTTCTTCACACTTATCATCCCACTTGAATAAGATGTTTTTATGTAACAGGTGTTGAAAAGGATGACTTCTATCTGCTAGTTGAGAGACAAACCTTCTAATTGATTGGAGACATCCTTGAAAAGATCTTAATTAACTGATATTCATAGGTAAATCCTATTGGAATTATATTGGGAATGATGTACTGAGAGGGGAGGGGTGAATCAATACCTCTAAAACTTTTCTTGGTTAGCCCATTAATATTTAGTCACCATTTTGTAATTTCTCTTATCTAACTGTTCATCTTTCTTTATGCATATAAAATCATAACATAAGTTCTTTAATATGTAACCATACAAGAAACATTCATGAAAATAGATAACACATGACACAAGATATGATATGGCAGAAAACTCCTGTTAAGGAAGTAAAAACTGAGGTGGGGATTGTTACCCACAAGACTTTACTATCTGCAGATAAGAAGGGGCTGATAAAGGATTACAATTGGTCACTTATGATGACCTACCCTGTTAGGAGTATTACATTGGAGACATGTTAAGATCTACTTCATTTGAACCTTTAGCAACACTGTTAAGTGTGCACTCTATTAAGAGATTTGTAAAGAACTATTAAGTCCACCTTCTACAAAAGGATTTTAGATGTGATGCACTTGTTAGAATGAAACTACATAAGTATTTGATCTGATGATGTATGCAATCTCTAATTGATGATAACAGATCCAATAAAGCTTCCTATGTATGAGTAATCATCTTTTCATGATTGAATAATACCTTTGTCTGCACGTTGGTAGCCTTTGTGTGTTCTTGATAACTAGATATAATATTTTTCTAAACTTTGCATGAATTCTGCCTTCTGCTCCTTAGATTCTCTTCATGGATATCAACAAAAATGAATCCATAATTCACAATTGATTGAACATCTATTTATACTAGATTTTAGCTCTATTCTTGATTCACGCTTCGCAAGTTAACTCTAGATCCAAGGTTTACAACTTGACCTTGATCTTTAGTTAGATATGTTTTAGATCTATTAGGATTCTTTAAAACATTTACATTATGCTTGCTTGACCCTCAAGTAATGATTTAAAAGAAATTAAAACTCTATAAATAGAATTACAATGCTTTATCTAATGTGTAAAAGTCAGATCCACTATTTGTGGGTTCTCTAACTGACTGTCAGTTTTGATGGTCGGGCTGCTCTGTCAGTTTTCTTCTCCGTCGGTGTTCCTTTCTTGAATTGTACGTCAGGTATGCCTTTTCTGCTCCTTCATTTTTGTATCGTTGGTGATGATCTTTGTGTTATGTCATTGATCCATCGGTGATGTCCTATTTACTTCGTCGATACAACACTTATCAGTGTTCGTTGGTCAATTCCATACTTAGCACTTTTACCTTGTGACACTTTATTATGTTGTGTATGCTTGCTGTCCACCAGTTATGCTTGCTGTCTGCTAGTTATGCTTGTATCGATGATCTTTGTCAATGTTTTTCACTAAGTTTACTAATGGAAAAACTTAATGTCATCAATCTCCCCCTTTGACATTAGTATCAAAAAAATGATATGTGCAACATACTGAATGTATTAGTATGTACACCTGTGTATACTTCTTCCTTAGTCATTTGAATGACCCCCCCTATGTATATGTCAGTAAGTGTAAGTATATATACATTTCCTTATGTACTTTTCTTTCCCTTTTTTTTGATATATTGTACATAACTATCTTTACATATCTGTTCCTTCTATACATACAATATACATACATTTCTATTCCTCCTTTTTTGATAATAAAGACAAAGGTACTTACATCTTGTCAAAAAGGTGGGAATGTGAGGATTTGATCTCCTCCATCATCTTTTCCCATTTATCCTTCAACATTCCTACAACCATGTGCTCAAGTGATATCCTTACGTGTATATCATAGATGCTGTCTACTACAGACATCTCTGGGGTTGCAATTAAGTTTCTTGCTTCAGAAATATGCTGCTATAGAATAGTAAGATTAGGCAAGATGTGTGCCTATAGTTCAGTAATCTCACCTCTTAATTGTCTTTTAGAATCCCATATTTTTTTCCTTATCCTGTTAGCCTCAATGACCTTGTCATGATGCACCTTGATACTGTCTGCATTTGAGGTTAGGATTTGTGCACTAGTTGTGATATTAGAATCTATTTTTTCTAACTTGTCACTATTTTCTTTTGTAAACTTTTCAAGTGTGCACATCTTTTGAACTAAGGTAATTGCCTCAGTAATAATTGGCTCTAATTGATCAGTTAGTTCAGAGAGCTTTACCTTGTTCACTGCCACTTCTTGGCTGATCTTGTCAATTAACTTGTATTGATACTTTTTTCTGTTCTTTTTCTTCCATTGCTTGTTCTGCATCTATATTCTAGTTTGTGATGGCGTCGGTAAGAAAAAGTATTTTCTCCTTAACTATAGCATTTTGTTCAAGTTTCACCTCAGGAACAAGTTGTTGAAGAATGTCTCTTGCCTTGTCAAGTGCCATTGTTTCCCTGTGTTCCTGTATCATTTTCTTTTGAATGGCTTTCCTTTGACATAGCACTCCAAACTCTTGAATTTTATTTGTATCTAAAGTAGTAATATCCCAGTTTGGTACTTCTATTACTTCATCCATTGTGACAGCCAAAATATCTTTCTTTAATGCTTTCTTCCTCTTCTTCTTTGGCTGGGTGATAGATTGATGTACTACCATTTGTAAAGCTTGAGATTGGGTTGACTTGGTAGGTGAGGGTCGAGAAGATGAAGCATCCTGTTGTTTCTGTTCTGAGTCCATCAGCTGGTTTGGTGAAGATGTCTCCTCATTGGCCTTAGGTGTATCAACATATATATCTTCTTTTTGTTTTGAGCTTTCATCCTGCTTGACTTCTTCACTTTTATCTTTGTCGTCATCCTTTCTCAATGTCTCCTCTATTTTGTTATCTGCTTCTTTGTGCTATTTATTAGACACTTCTTTCTTAGTGTCGGTTGCATCTTTCATTTATGCATCTGTATCCTTTTGAGTATTTGATGCATCTCTATTTTCATCATTACCCATGTCCCTGGGTATATCATCATCTTTCTTAGATGATTTTTTCTGACTTGATTCAATATCAATAGCATCGATTAATATATTCATGTTTGTCATTATATTGACTGTTGTAGTCTCAATAGTTGAATCATGTCCATCGGTAAATCCTTGTGCAATATTTATATCTTCATCTTTTTGTACTTCTACTATAGGGTCTTTTCCTGTAGTGTCATTGACAATGTTGTCTAACCACGATTTATCATTTATATCATTAGCTAAATTACCTTTTATTATCAAGTCATCCTTGGTAACTTCTTCATCTTTACTCAAGTCAATGTGAATTGGACTTGTTGGATTTTGACTCTCTTCACTTTGAGTGTGGTCAAGAGTAGTGTCTGGCCATTCTTCATCTACAATATCAGTATCTTTGGGGCCTTCTGTATCACTCTCTTCTTTATCCATTTCAATAGACGATTCATCTTGTATGTATTTGATGGTGAATGGTTCTTTCTTTGGGCTAGCTTCCTTAGTGGGCTTTTTGAGTATCTTGCACCACTTATTAATTCTATCTTGATCAAGATCAATTAGCTTTCCCCTGAGAAATTCACATGCTCTCATGTTTGGTGAGAACTCTTTTTCATGCTTCTTCATCATCTCAACAATTTCTTCCTTTGTTGAATTAGGAGGCATAAGAGTAACAAGTAATCTTTCTCTTATCTCCTTTTCCTGATGTAGTGCAAATGTCCATCTAGATGATAATCTATCTGACAGTTCTTTGGGAACATCATATTCTGAGAATTGTAGTGGAACATAGTGATGTTTACACATTTTAACAATTATTTCTTCTTCAATCTGATTTTGATCCTCTGTACTGAATTTTAACCATTTCCTTATGTTAGGATCATAAATAGATTGGGATTCTGAGATGCTGTTGCATATTTTCTCAATTGCTGTTGGAACCAAGGGTTCTTTTTCTTTTTGTATTTCTACATCAGCTTCATCCATAGCTGAGTCTTCTAGATCCTCTCTAGTTCTAGTCAGCTTCCTCCTCTTGGTCTGTACTTTTGGAGGGGTTGGTTTTCTCTTGTAAATCCTCACTTTTCCTTTTGGTAATGGTGAAGGAGTTGACTCTTTTGTAGTCTGGCTTCTTGTTCTTGAAGCGGCTGTAGTTCTTGCTTTGTTGGGTGTAGGAGGAGGTGGAGAATTTGACTATGTACCTTCTGAGTTATTCTCTTCTTCTTCATCACCGATAGGTGACTGTCCTTTGGTTAGTTCCTCCTTACCCTCTATTTCCTCTTCACCTTCCCTTTCTTCTTCACCTTCAGAAGACATATTCAATTTCTCTTTCAATTTCTTCACCATTCTGCTTGACTATTTTACAGCTTTCTTAACAACAAGATTTGTTTTAGTCTTTTGTTTGGCCTCTTCATAGGTGCCAAATCTTGCTTGTGTGTTGTCAATTGGTTCATTTAATAGTGCCTCAATGCACTCATTGGCTAGTGCTATTTTGATTTCATATTCTAACTTTGAAAGCCATGACTTCCTAGGTACTACTGCTTGGATATACATGAATTCAGTATCTACCATGAAACATACATTCTCTTTGTGCTCCTCTATCAAATTTTCAGGAATCCTTGTTCTAGTTTGCAACATTTCCTTAATGGTTTTGAAATACTCATGCATTACATTATCAAAATCTGTTCCTAGTGATTCAATGAATTCACCTATCTGAATGGTTATAGGTCTTCTTGTGTCCCATACAAATTTTCCTATTGAAGGAAAGTATTCTTCAAAGTAAAAGAATATGCACATTATGAGGGAACCAAACTTACAAGTGTTTG
>MU227205.1:4089497-4100204 GCA_018584345.1 Thuja plicata
ATATGCACATTATGAGGGAACCAAACTTACAAGTGTTTGTTCTTGAAGATCTTATAGTGCACATGTTCTCCTCTAGTTGATGTAACATGATCTCTGCAAGATCCATCTTCTTTCCTTGTTTGATGATTTTGTATACGGTGCTCATAGCAGTGCTTGATATGCTATTCATTATACTTGCATGGAAGATTTTATAGCTAACAACACATGCTCCAAACTTCAGTTCTACGTCGGTAATGGTGTTGACCTTGAGAGCTCTTTTATCTAATTTAGCACCAGTCAGTTTTAACACTTCTTTTAGGGATGGGTGCTTGTGAGATTGTGGCTTATTGGTCATAGGATAACCAGTAACTACATGAATAACATCCTTTTTCATTGGTTTTGGCTTATTAAGCCATAGAGTCTTGTTGTGCATTCTGCTGAGAACAATCTTTATCAATTCTGTTTTGAAAACTTTGGGAAATGCAGTGCATTCATGAGTCCTTTCACTTCCAGATGCTTGTGCTCTTCTTTGAACTTTCCAACTTCATCACATAGTGTCCTGTAGGAATTATCTAGGTCTAGATCTCCTATTTCTGAGATCTTACAGTGTATATAGGACCTTAGATCCTCTACCAGCAAAACCCTAGGTGGGATTCTATAGAATGCTTCAGAATCGTCAGGTTGTGATGCTATTTCTGGGTGCAACTTGTATTTCTCTAAATCCAAAGGGATCAAAATAGACATAAAAGAACAAAGTATGGGAGGATACACTTTGGTTAAAACTTTGTGTATCATAGAGTTACCCTTATCTCCTAAGTCATATGTAAAATCTTTGATTACCAAACAACAATCAGAAGCTCCTTCTATGCTTGTTTATGGCACATTTATAAGTGGGGGCACTATATCAAAAGAGGCAGCTGAGCGTAATGCTAATCATTTTCTAAAACACCATAAAGATTAGGAAGATGAAAAACATGAGCCTATATCACCTGATGTATATGGTAAGGGATATAATTTTTTGCAAAGGATGGGGTATCAAGGCAGTGGACCTATAGGGTTGCAAAGAGAGGGCGTTATAAAACCAATTTTGAAAAATCCAAATTATCAAAGAGACACCACAAGATTAGGATACAAAGGAGAAGGACCAAAAGAATCTAAAGATAAAGAAAATATGACACCTTTTTACAAGAATTCTAAAGCTCCTGCATTATAGTTCCGATGACATGGCATGTATGTAGATCTAGAAAAGCAAAAGATAGCAACAGAAATCATTAACAAACTTAGAAATGATAATGATGATGATGATGATTCTAATGCTTATGAATGGGATTCATTATCTAACTATACTAAAGAGATAGGGGTTGATGTTGTCCATATCTATAGTAATGATTCTCATGAGTGGGAGAGTTCAAGGACGGAGCCACTAGGATTAGATTCACATGATATTACTCTTGGCGATTGTGAGGAGAGAGAGTTATCTTGAGATGGGCGATTTAGACGAGAGTATGGAAATAGACCTTTCTGATATAATCATAAACTTTGAGAACTTTTCCATCAATACCATCTCATCCTTTGAAATTGAAACAAATGATCTGATACCCCTTATCCACCCCGAGCTTATCGCTTGGGATTCTCCCAATAATCCAAAACTTGATGTTTTCCATAATGATGACGCAATTATCGAATATCTTGGAATTAGAGATCATTTACCACTAGGGGATCATAAATCAAGATTTCCAATAGAACTCAATGACATGGCTTATTTTGGAGAGGGTGTCAATCCTTTTAGTCATAAAAACGTGAAAATAATCAATAGATCTAATGGTGAAAACCACTCAGTGGCGGTGTTAGATCCTAAAAAAGTAAAAGGAAATGACATATCTGAGGGTGAAAACTTCTCTGAGGTGCCTGAAGATGGAAGGATTAACACTCTCCCCAATTATATGTATCGAGAGAAATCATCAATACTTATTGAACCAACATTACCTCTCAACATTGGAATGGAGGAGTCCCCATGTATTCTGAAGATAGCAACATCCTTAACAGAATCAGAAAAAGAAGCCTTTTCACAATTTTTCAAAGAGAGACAAGTCAACTTTGCCTGGTCTTATGTTGATATGCTTGGGCTCGATCCTAATATTGTTATGCATCATTTGTCTATTACACCAGGAATCAAGTCGGTAAAGAAAAATCTTAGAAAAATGCATCCCCATATTGCACTTATGGTCAAAGCAGAATTGAAGAAATTACTGGATGTCAGATTCATTTGATCCATTGATTATGCTGAATGGATTTCCAATATTGTACCAGTATCCAAACTAGACAAGTCTATCTGGATTTGTATAGATTTTTGAGATCTCAATAAGGCTTGTCCTAAAGATGACTTTTCATTGTCGAACATTGATATCATAGTTGATTTAACAGCTGGGCATGGGATGTTATTCTTAGTGGATGGGTTTTCCATCTATAACTAGATCAAGATTACACTAGAAGACTAGGAAAAGACTAATTTTACATGTCCTTGGGGCATATACTGCTTGAATGTGATGCCTTTTGGGCTAAAAAATGTAGGTGCAACTTATCAAAGAGCTATGACCACAATCTTTCATGACATGATGCATACCATAATGGAGGATTATGTTGATGATATCCTAGCAAAATTTAAGAAAAGAGATGGTCATTTAAGAGTGTTGGATAGGATATTCACCCGAATGGAAAAGTATCAGATTAGACTCAATTCGAAGAAATGTGCATTCGGGGTTACATCGGGAAAACTATTAGGATATATTATCTTAGCTAAGGGCATAGAAGTGGATCCAGAAAAGGTTAAGACAATCATGGAGATGGCTTGTGATGACATTAATTTTTTCCATTAGTACACTTAGTGAAAAAGATTGACAGAGATCATCGGTACAAGCATAACTGGTGGACAAAAAGCATAACCGGCAGACAGAAAGCATACCCGACAGAACAAAGTGTCATGAGGTAAAAGTGCTAAGTATGGAATTGACTGATGAACACTGACAAGTGTTGTACTGATGAAGTAAAAAGGACATCACCGACGGATCAATGATATAACAAAAAGATCATCACCGAAAATACAAAATTGATGGAGTAGAAAAGGCATACCCGACGTATAGTTCAAGAAAGGAACACCGACGAAGAAGAAAAATGACAGACTGATAGAGCAGCCCGGCCATCAGAACCGACAGTCAGTTAGAGAACCTGCAAATAGTGGATCTGACTTTTACACGTCAGATAAAGCATTGTAATTCTATTTATAGAGTTTTAATTTGTTTTAAATCATTACTTGAGGGTCAAGAAAGCATAATGTAAATGTTTTAAAGCATCCTAACAGATCTAAAACATATCTAACTAAAGATCAAGGTCAAGTTGTAAACCTTGGATCTAGAGTTAACTTGCGAAGTGTGAATCAAGAATAGAGATAAACTCTAGTATAAATAGATGTTCAATCAATTGTGAATTATGGATTCATTGTTGTTGGTAGCCACGAAGAGCATCGAAGGAGTAGAAGGCATAATTCATGTAAAGTTCAAAAAAAGATTATATCTAGTTATCAAGAACATATAGAGGCTACCGACGTGCAGACAAAGGTATTATTCAATCATGAAAAGATGATTACTCATACATAGGAAGCTTTATTGGATCTGTTATCAGTAATTACAGATTGTATACATCATCAGATCAAAGACTTATGTAGTTGCATTCTAACAAGTGCATCACATCTAAAATCCTTTTGTAGAAGGTGGACTTAACAGTTATTTATAAATCTCTTAACAGAGTGCACACTTAACAGTGTTGCTAAAGCTTCAAATGAAGTAGATCTTAATAGGTCTCTACTATAATACTCCTAATAGGGTAGGTCATCAGAAGTGACAAATTGTAAGCCTTTACCAACCCCTTCTTATCTGTAGATAGTTAAGTTTTGTGGGTAACAATCTCCACTGCAGGTTTTACTTCCTTAAAAGGAGTTTTCTGCGATATCATATATTGTGTCATGTGTTATCTATTTTCATGAATTTTTCTTGTATTGTTACATATTAAAGAACTTATGTTATTATTGTGTATGCATAAAGAAAGATGAATAGTTAGATAAGAGAAATTACAAACTGATGACTAAGGGTTAATGGGCTAACCAAGAAATTTTTTAGAGGTACTGATTCACCCCTCCCCTCTCAGTATATTATTCCCAATATAATTCCAACAATTGGTATCAGAGCTAAGTCTTTTTCTTGAAAATATTAAAGACTTAAGAGAAAAGATCAGAGCAATGGAAAAGTACAGATTGGACAAGACTATTGAGAATGAGAAATTACAGATGTAGATAAACTATGAGTAGTATAAAGAGGTGAGAATCATCTTGAGAAAACTTATTGATGAAAGAAATATTATAACAACTAGGTTGACTGAGAAGGACTATTAAGAATCAGAAATACAAGATTACTTTGATTCAGCAGAATCATTAACAAGTAAATCTTCAGACACATCAGTAGAAGAGATCACAAGTCTACAAAATGTCAATCTACATCTGACAGGGCAAATCAGGATGCTACAAATCGGTCAGGAGACTCAAATGGTAAAAATGATTGATGTCATGAATGATGCAAGAAAAGCTGAAAATAAAAGAACACTAGCCATTGATGATAGGAGGAAAATAATAGAGAAGCTACAAGAGAAAGAATCAGAGATTCAAAGACTTATTGAGCATCACCATGAGATTACCAACCAGATTATTCTTATGAGTCAAGAAGCAAATAAACTAAATACAAAACTCATTGAAAGAATACAGTCTATTGGTGAGCTAAGAGAAGAGAATGAAAAATTGAAGCATGAAATCAAAGTCCAGAATCAACACAACAAATTGATCAAGAAAGCTGAAGATAGCAACAAAAGGATGGATGATTTTCTTGATGGATAGAGAAGAGTAAAAAATTACACATGATTAGGGTACAATGAGAATGGTGAATCTTCTAATCAACTAGATCAAAGAAATACTTTCACAACCCCAAGATCCAAGAAGCTTTCATGCTATCATTGTGGAAAACCTGGCCGCACCTCAAACATTTGAAGAAGAAAAATGAAAGGTATTCCTCAAGCACAATCTACTTTCATTGGTAATTTCTATAAATGTCAAAAGAAAGGACACAAGGCACATGAGTGCTGATCCAAAGTGACAAATCCAAAAAGGAAAACCTACATGGACAAGTACTGTCCTACCTACAAGATGAATGGGCATACACATGAACAGTGCTGGAAAAAGAACAACAAGGCCTGGACACCAAAGGAAACTGATAATAGCTACAAACCAACAAGAGTAGGTAACTCATAAGTTTGGGACTATAACACATGGGTAAACTGCACAGCATGTGGAAGGTATGGTCATATTGCTGCCAACTATATGAGAAAGTGGACCAGAAGGTCAAGCGGTTGGACCAATCTAGGTATGGCATGTTTGCATTGTCATAAGGTTGGACATGTGACAAAAGATTGCAAAAAATGACTGACAGATACAAGTACTCATCCCAATGGAAATACCATTGATGACATCAAGAGAATGAGAAACAAGATGTGGGTAAAAGCCACAAACAGTGAAGGTGCTGGAACAAGAAATACAAATGATGACACCCCATCCAACGAATTTGGTGGCATCACTACATCCAACTAAAATGCACAAGTAAGTATGGAACTACATTATGATAAGTTATATTATGCTTCAGTTCCATTACACATAGTTCATATTGTAACATTAGCATGAATAAAAGATGCAATATATTGTTATTTGTTAAACTGTTGAAAAACAATATCATCATTTATTGGGTACAAATCTGCATCAGTGAACACACACAAAAATGTTAGCACTACTTACCAGAATGCATCGGTTATTACACAAATGCCAATTTTCTAAGTGTAAACCGACGGACATTGGTGAACCTTGAGGCAACGAAAGCTATCTTCGCCACTTTACCGACCATCATCGGTGAAGTCACCAAAACTGCTAGCAACCCTGACACTTTGCACAGACACCAAAGATGTTATGAATGCCTCTACCGATGAAATTGGTCTTTATATATCGATGAGTTGGTGAGAATTAATGAAAACTTAGGGCACAAAAATTTATAAAATCCCGACAGGTGAATTCATTTTCACACTCACAATTTTTGAGCAGAGCAAAGTAGAGCAGAGCAATTTCAGAGAAAATTGAAGAGTGACCTCAGCAAAGACTCAACACTACTTAGAGGATTCATAGGCAATCATAGAGATTTAGTAAGTAACCACATTCACCAACCGCAGTATTTGATTTACAAAAATCCCTAAATTTCTGCAACACAATGGCACTAACATTAGCTGTATTTTCATTGATAGAAATCACATTGACATAGTATTGGGAAGGATGACATTCAAAAATGTGATTTATATAGCTATAGGAGGTGGTATTATAGTTGGCTTGGTTATCACCCTTAGCATTAGAATAAATTCCTTTCTCATGTTTGGGAAGTGGATATTTGAAAGCCGTATGTGACTCATTTGAGGTATGTCCATCAACACTAATTTATCCACTTTCAATCAAATCTTGTATCCCATGTTTGAGTCTTTGAGAATCATTGGTTTTGTGACCTTTACCTCTATGAAATTCACAATAATCATTATCATTCCACCAAGAAGGCTTCACCCTAGGTTCAAAATCTCTAGTTTCAGGAAGTGCAATGAGTTTCTTTGTGATAAAATTCCTTAATGCAGATTCAAGAGATTCACCCAAAGGAGTAAAAGTTCTTCTACATGGCATAAAAGGTAATATTGATGAATTGTTGTTGGTATTCTAATTTTAACTTTGATTTCTATGAGTAGGTTGAGTAGCATTGGATTTTCTTGTGAGATTCAAGATGGGTTGTGTTGGTTTAACATGTTGATTGTCCACAATCCCATCATTGACAATGTTCTTGTTTTTGTTCCAAAATTTGTACCTATCATTATTGTTGTTGTTGGAATTTAAATTTGAAGATCCAACATTGTCCTTGGAGTATAGCTAAATCTCACCCTTTCTAAGCATAGCTTCCTCAATTTTGGCTCCATTTTAAATGAGCTTGTTAAAGTTTGGAGGACATTGCAATTGTAACCTATAGCTCATTTCTTGTGTAAGGTTATCCACAAAGATATCCATTTTTTCTTGTTTAAGAATTGTTCGTGGATACTTGGCAAACAATTGACACCATCTTTGCAAAAAATTAAGGAAGGGTTCTCCATTCTTTTGTTGTGCATTGCAAAGATCAAGCATAGTGACTTCATGTTTGATAGTATAGGAATAGTGAGTCACAAACTTATCATTAAGCTCATTAAAGGAATTGATACCGGGGGTATTTTGGAGAACCATTCCATGGCTTGTCCTCCTAAAATTCATGGAAATAGTCGCATAAGATATGTGTCATTGTGGGAGACTTCAATACAAGCAGCACAAAACTCATGAATGTGGTCTTGTGGATCCAAATTCCCTTTATATTTATCAAATTTTGGTGCCTCAAAATAAGGAGGGAATGGAATCATAGCCAATTGCTTATCAAAAGGATAGGGACATATATCATCCAAGGAGTATTTCTTGCTTGATGATCTAGTTTGTATGTCACACATTTGTTGTTGAAGCATTTGGATTTGTTGTAGGATGAGATCTAAAGGTGGTGGAGGTCCTTGGGTGTTTTGGAAAGCACTATTTTGCTTATCTTCCTTTGCTCCACGAGCATGTGTCTCTTGAGAACCACCAGGGTTTTCTTGATCATTTGCGATAGGTGGTTCTGTAAGAGTAGAGACATCAAAATTATTGGGTAGCTTTGCTCCTTGTTGAGAAAACATAAGGAAATACATCTCCTTATCTATGTCTGAAAGTCTTTCCATGACATTGTAGAATTTAATGTCTTGCATGGAATATCTTAACTCTTGATGTGTGGGTTCATGATCGGATGAAAAAATTTAAGGTTTCTTAGACCAAGGGTTTTCCTCATTGGTATTTCCTCCTTCCATCTTGTCTACAGATTTTGGATTAATGGGTTGTTTGAGTTTCTAAGATCGAGTTTGAACCATAAAAGGTGGAAGATGAGATAGATGAAGATGTGATGATAGAAAAGATGGGAGAAATAGATTCAAAAGTGTTGATGTAGATAGGGTAACTTGATAATCTAAGTCAATAGGAGGTATGGATCTCACTATGATATGACAAAGGAAAACCAAGAGATAGTGGCCTAGGTAAGTTTTAATTAAGGATGATAGATCTTGATATGATTAAAACTCACAAAAGCCAAAATCTAATAATTAGGGCAATGTTTCAACACTTAAATGTAGATTTTGAAGATTGAGGAATGATTTGGTGAATTTTGGATGAAAGAAAGATAATGAAGAATGATGAAGATGGTCAAACTAAAGATCAAAGGTATGATGTGCTTCTAGAATCGTATTGAGGACAAAAATGGGTATCTAAAAAAGTACTTTTAGAATCTTGAGGGTCCGTACAAAGGCTCACTATTATGTATGTGCAGGAACAAATGCGTAGGCAGATTGGACAAATGCGCAGCAGAAAGTGATAAATGCGCAGGTTCTAATTTTTTTGGTTATGGATGTTTTTTTTGGAAATTTTTATGATTTTCAGTTGATTTTGGCAAAATGAAAATGCATAAACACACACACATAAGATAAAAATGATTTAATATAAGTTAATCTAGTATGTATGCACAAACACGCTTATAGTTCCTAAGGTTGGCAAGGATAGTATCTACTAAATCCCCACTTGGATAATAAAATCTAGCCATGCAAATTCAAAGTGGATAGCCTAGGAACTTGGAGGCACGGGCTACTCCTTATAGTGCACTCACTTCTCTGGCACACCAAGTTCCAAATTCAATGGGTCCTTACTTCCCAAAGAACTCCTATCTCTACTATGAACCATGAGTAATGTGGGGTGTCTTCACAGGTTGGGCTACCCGCTGAACCAACAAATAAAAGCTTTTTGGCCACTAAACAAAATATTTTAGTAAGGACATCCATTCAGGTGGTTGTGATCAATTCATTTTCCCAATTAAGGGGGCTCTCCCAATCCTTTCAAAGTAATATTTTCACCTTAACAATGTAGGGACTTTAACGCACCACGTGGGTACTAGAGGATATTTTGGTTTCCACAACAAATTCACACCTGTCCACTATGAGATTAATCACAATGGCATTTTTTGTATATCAGTTTGGAGGGGCTTGGCTTTATCCTGTTACCGGTTGGGTCATTCCTTCGAGTGAGTACCTCTTTTCCCACCAAAGACCGCCCTCTGAAGATTATAACAGTTTCTCTTACACCCAAGGTCCATGAATGGCGAGGGGAGAGGATACGTTGTTATAATCTGGGATTATAAATTTAGCTATAAAAGAAAGACACAACATATAGTTTGCTAAACTAAAGAAGGCACACAAATTTGAAAAAAACATGTCATATTTTAAAGCCCAAACAAAGGTTATAGTTTATTTTTCAAATCCCTAGGAACCTGCAAGTAAACTGTCAATAATTTAAGATTGGGGTCTTCAGATTTATGACCTGCAAAACTGCTAAAAGCTACAAAAACAAACAAAAACTTGTTAAGATGATTAGATAAACCAAATGATAAGAAAATAGGTTCCACTAGTGAAAATGATGTATGCCCAAATATAGTGAATGGATGCATAGAAACAGAGAACCAATGTGCATAATATGCCAATGCACAGAAACAATGAATAAAAGTGCAACGTTATGGAATGAATGCACAGTTTAAACAAAAGCGCAATAGAAATGGATGAATGTGCAGGCATCGAGGATGAATGCGCAAAAAATCCTGTAGAATCCTTCACACAGATAAACTATAAAAAAATGTCAATTTCGTGGGGATGGCCGCACGGTGGGCGCCAAAAATGTATGAAAAATAGATGTCTACTATGATAAATGAAATACTACTATTAAAAAGCTAATAAATCTATCCATATGCAACCCGATGAAGAATAAAAATGATCAAATGAAGTAAAAACAAGTTTTACCTTCACTCACCCATTGTAGCTTGTCGGCATCATCCTCCTAGCTTTGATTCCTTGGATGTTGAGCTCTTAGATTTCCAATGAAGCTCCTTGTTCAAGATGTCACCAAAGTATGGAGATTTGAGTGAATGTATGAAAAATGCAACTAATGGATGATGGAATGGTGTAGAAATGATTGGATGCTTGATGTGATTGCTTGAATGCTTGAATTCTTGATGGCTTGAATGCTTGATTGCTTGATTTCTTGAATGCTTGAATGCTATTATGCTCACTACTAGATCACAAAGGGGGAATGAGGCTCCTTTTATAGTATTTTGGAGGACCCAAGCCTAGGTGGCATGATCCTAGGGTGGAGATTGAAAGGTGGAAGATCCTAGGGTTTCTATTGACTTGGTTGAAGGGGTTAAGAGAAAGGGGGATGTAGTTAGAATGTGAGAGGAAGAATAGGGAGGATGTTCCTCCTGCATTGACATAGAGGACAAGAAGGTGGAAGGGAAAGACACATGTCAAGTGTCTCAAAAAGACCATGGAGAGGAAAGAGAAAGGACTTTTTCCTCATGAGGACTCTTGGTACAAGTGTCCCATGAGTCATCTTGGACTCTTTGAGGTGGCTTGAGAAGCTCCTTAGGAATAGGGATTGCTTCTTGACTTGGTGTAGAGGAAGACATGTGGTCA
>MU227205.1:4100262-4112422 GCA_018584345.1 Thuja plicata
TTAATAATAATTAATTATTTTAGCCAAGGTGATGTGTCAAGTGACTAGGTCTATGAGGTGGACTAGGAGGCTTAGTCATATTTAGTGACTGTGTAATTAATCACTTTAATGAGATTAATTTAGAAGAATTAGGATAAGAAAACTAGACTATAGTGAATGTATTAAATAAATTAAAATAATTTACTTAATAAATAGAAGAAATAAATATTAATTAAATAATAAATATTTAATTAATTCATAAAGTCAACATTAATTAAATAATAAATATTTAATCAATTAATTAGTGAAGTATTTTTTAGTGTATACAATATATATATATATATATTGAATTGATTTGAATGGTTTTTTTTCTCCCACTAAAATTGCTATGTTGCTGAAAACGTCATTTTCAAAAAATTACATTGACTTCATCGAGCATAACTTTTTTTCTAAAATAGACATCAATGCGCTTCTTTCAAATTTGGTTTTTTAACATCCATACAGAGGACATGCAATTGGTTTGATGACATTATCATGATTATTGCATATTTTACGAACGTTTGAAGTAGAGTAAACCATAATTTTGACATACCTTGACTGCATAGATTTTAACTTAATGTGTGTTTATCAAAATTCAATTTTTTTTTAATAGAAAGTAGACTCGAAGCCAGAGGGCATTGTTATATTTCAATTTTTTTCTCTTTCCTATTATTTTTCATTGAATGTCAAACTTGGAGATTTATATTCAATAAAAAACCTACATTTGATGCACGCCAAAAAATATAGACCTAATTAATTCAAAAATTGTCAAATCTATATTCGTTAGAAAGCTCGTTCAGATTACTTGTGCAATGCAAAAGGACGTCTCCTTATTATTCCATTTGAGCCCCACACTTGAGCTCCGAAGCCATGAAAACTTCTGATTTGTGTCAACCTTTGCAATGGCCTCTAATCAGAGGCTTTCGATAGAAAATAATTTCTATCAAAAGTAATTTCATGATTTCACATTTGTTGGCCATTTACCCAAGTAGTTTTGATAGAAATTCAGGAGTTTTGATAGAAAGTTAGAGATGAATTTCAATAGAAACCCATGTCGGCCTATTTGGTGCCATTTCGGGTTTAGAATGATTACATATAAATAAATATATGTTTTCATCATCTTATAAATTTGAAAGTTGCAAAATAATTCACATTTTGGAAAAGGAAGACTTCATTTTTTTTTTTCAAATTTTGTCAAAATTTAGTGGAACAATTTTGCAACTTGTGATGGGAAATAAAAAGAGAAGGCTAAATAAGAGTACACGACATTATTCAGAAGAGACTGAACAAAGACTACATGAAGAATCTCAGGAAAGATATTATCATAAGAAACAAGGTATGTCTATATGTCTCTTTATCTCTCTCTCTCTCTGTGGATATTCTAAGTTGATGGTTATGGCTTATCTTAATGAAACATGTGAGCATGATATTACAATACCAAATTAGACCTAATTTGATAAAGAAGACCTAATAGACCTATTAGGACATAATTATCTACCTAAGACCCTAAACCCTACTTAATTAGACCTAAGACCCTAAACCCTAAACCATAGAAACCTTACCTAATGAAACCTAGATTAGGTCATAATTAGATATAATTATAACCTAATTATCCCTAAGAAATAATTAGAGATCTGTTAGGACCTAATAAGACCTAATATGCGTAATATTCCTGAACTAATAGGAGCTAAATTATGACGTAATTTGTTATTTAGTAATAAGATGTAAGAGTATCCCTTAAGACCAAATACTCGAGACTAATTAGTGCATAAATAATTTAAGACCTAATTAGACCTTTAATATGACTGATTAATACCTAATATGAGTAATAGACCTACTAGTTCCTAATATTAGCAATAGGACCCGCTTAGATCCAATTAGACCCTTTAGGACCTAATTAGATCCAATTAGACCCTTAGTGTTGGAATAATGGAAGGGTGTGTACTGAGAGGGGAGGGGTGAATTAGTACCCTTAAAACTTTGATCAATTAACCCTTAGTAATCATAGCTTGCATTATCGACCATTGATGCTTTTGGTGCAGAGCACCCTAGGGTTTAGCCAAAACCCTAGCCCCAACATTTTGAACAAGTTTTGAAATAGTTCTTTCAACGAGCAAGTCATGTTTTGATTAGTCGCTCAGTCGCGCAGCAGCAGAGAGCAGCCAAAAGAATGCATCGCACACTCGCGAGCTAGTTATGTTTTAAGTCTGATAGTGCGCGAGTGCGCGACGATGAACTAGTCATTCAGTCGCAGAAGGCTAGCAAGAGAAGATAGTGCGCGACAGCGTGACAAGGAGCTCGTCGCCCAATCGCGAGTCAATTCACAGTTAGAGCAAATACGGTGCGACAACGCGATGGGTGATCAGTCGCGAAGGCAAACAGTTCAGTCCTGGTGAGCGAGTGAGCGACAACCGATGCATCACCAAGTTGCAAGGAAAAGGTCAGCTCGGGGAAACGCGTGGTGAGTGTGCGATGGATGATCATCGCTCGGTCGCAGAAGAAAAGGCAGCTCATCTCCAAACAGCGCGACAGCGCGACTTGAGCTCATCGCTCAGTCGCAGGGACATAGCCAGCTCGTGTAGAAACATAGCGAGTGCGCGACTGATCGTATCGCTCAGTCGCCAATGAATTTCCAGCTCGTGTCAAAGTGCAGCGAGTGCGCGACTAAGGTGCGTCGCACACTCGCAGAGCAAGGAGCAGTTAATGTAAAAGCAGTGCGGGTGCGCGACTGAGATCATCGCTCATTCGCCAAGGAAAAGACATAACGGATAAAGACATGGCGAGAGAGCGACATGAGCTCATCGCTTAGTCGTGAGGTAAAAGCCAAGTTATGTAAAGTCATAGCAAGAGCGCGATGAGAAGGTCATCGCTCAGTCGCAGAACTAGACATGAAAGGTAAATTTCATCCGCGACTACGCGATGAAGAAATAGATCAGTCAAATGGTCAAATAGACTGACGTGTTAGAAGGAGAAGACATTGAAAAGTCTTAACCGCCAAACAGAGAAGGAATGACACGAAGAAAAGAAAGGTGACCAGAGTGTCAACCATGCAAAGAACTTAAAGACAGTTTGCAGAGAGAATGAAGAACAAAGAACAGCTGGAAAGCTTAGCTCGACAGGTAACCATCAGGGTTACAAAATCAAGAAGAAGCTAGAGATAAATAGAGAAGAATAATCTGTGAAAAGGGTTCAGACAGTTCAGATAGATAGACAGTTCAGAGAAGATCAGAGTTAGTTAGTTGCAGAGACAGAGTAGACTAGCCAGGCATATTGTAATCTTCTGTATTATAAATATAAAGAAGTTTGTCTGTACCTTTACGTGTTCTTTTGTTCTGAGTATCTTTCTGTAAGGTGTTGTTTTGTTTCTGTTAGATAAATATGGGTGCTTCTTGACTCTGATAATCTATTCCATGGATTGTGACAGTCAAGAAGCATCCACCATGTATATTATGTTTGTTTCTGTGTTTTTGTTGGATGAGAAGCTAGTCGAGTTTGCAGACAAGTCCTAGGCGAGCCTTTGGTCCGGTTAGAGACTTGTAGGAAAGATAGATAAGTAAGAAGGTGCATGACTGTCGTGATTCAGTCATGAAGAGTGAGAGACAGTAAGAAGTAAAACTTTTCGGTGGGTAGGGAACCTAGGATAGAGGGAACAGAATAGTCCTTCTTGTTAGGGTCTGAGAATAGCCCTAAGAGACTCAAGAGTGAGTCTAGAGAATCCTGAAGTGAAGAGGATTCTAGGTGAGATTCCTAGAGTAGAGTGGGAATTTCAGAGAGTTAGGTGACCTCCCCATCAGCTTTACTACCTCATGCATGTAATATAAAAACATAAATGTAAGTGCATGTAAAATAACATAGAAACATTCATGAAATTCATTTACACATGACACAAGAATTGATAACGTAGAAAACCCATGTTAGAAGGTAAAAACTGTGGTGGGGATGAAACCCACAAAGCTCCACTATCTGCAGAATGGAAGGTGGCAGTTAAGGCTACAAGTTGTGATCACTTTTGATGATCTTACCCTATTAAAAGTAACATGTTAGACTTATTAGGTCTACTTGGTTAAGATATTTCAGCAAAACAATGTATGTGTGCACTCGGTTAAGAGATTTACGATAAGACTATTAAGTGCACCTTCTTGAAGGATTTCTTCTATTTGTTACAATTGTTAGAGAGTAGAAAAAATACTTATGACCTAATAGCTTGAAATATTGAATTTATGAATACAGATCCATTAAGTTCACAAAAACAATATCACCTTATTGTGATGGATAACACCTCTGTTATGCTTGGTAGCCTTGTATGTAGTTCTTGAAAAACTAAATTCTTCTATTTTTGTCCTTGTGTATTAAAAACTCTATCTGATCCTTAGATGTCCTCTGTAGCTACAATCATCATGTCTTGATTGATTACTACATCTATTTATACAAGATTATGACCTAATTAGGTTTCACACTTTTCTTGATAACTCTAATGATAAAAGGTTTACAACTTGACCTTGATCTCCTAGTTTTCATGTATACAATTAGTTAAACTAATTAAATCCATTACTTATGCTTTAATTGATCCTAAAGAAATGGTTTTATAGCTAAGAATAAAGCCATTTTAAATACTAAAGTGCTTTAGCTGATGTGTAGTTAAGATCCACTTTTCTCGGGAATAAAAATGTCTCTCGGTAGACTGGTACTTGGTATACTCTGTGAACTATCTTCCTCGGGTTACATTGGTAACCATCTGTCGGTGTACACTGTGACCTACTGTCCAAAACTATTTCCTTGTATACTAATGACAACTACTGATCCTTTAAGGATTATCAATCTCCCCCTTTGGCATTCGTATCAAAAACTGGTATGTAAAGTACATTTCAATGACTCCCCCTATGTTCATGCCTCTTTACAATTTATGTACATGTTTTCCTTGGTACATTTTCCCCTTTTTGTACATTCATTTTCCCCCTTTTTTGAAATTAATGAAAAAGATGTAGTACTTACAACTTTTCCAATATGTGTGAATGGGACTTTTGTATGGCTGCCATCATCTTGTCCCATTCCTCCTTGAGGTGTTAGAGGGTCATGTGCTCCAAAGTTATTTTGGTGTGCATGCCATAGATACTCTCTGTGATTGACATATTTGGGGTGGCAATTGTAACCACCCTAATTTGGTCTGCTTTGACTAGAGACCCTATTTTCCCTAAGTGTGATCATACCCCTAATTATGTCAAGACAATTATTCAATTAATTGACATAATTCATTTAAATCAAATTTTAATCTCCTAAGTGATCTTATCACCAATTTACATTAATTGCCTTAGCCAATTAAATCAAATCAAATCAATTAAATCAAAACAATTAAATACATGGCTAAGGTAATTAATTAAAAGGAATTAAATAAAATCCTAATTACAACTCCTCACTTGCAAAATAGAAAGTCAATCCATTAGCCAATGAGAGTTAAATCACTTGGATCACCTCACATGGATCACCAAGGATTCAATCTCCACCTCTCTTCACCATTCAATCCTAACCTCTCATTCCTCAAATTCTTCTATAAAAGGAATGAATTTTGAGCTAGTTGGTCCTTAATCTTCACAATTTGAAATCATACTTATGCTGTCCCTAATTCCTTATTTGTTGAAAGCAATCTTATGCTGCTCATATTCTTAGAGATTTTAAATGCATTTTAGTTCACTACTCTTATAATTTCATAATCTTTCAATTGGAGCTCTAAAATGAACTTTGATTGAGAATTTAGCCTGCATTCTTTAAATATTCCATTCTAAGCATAATGTTGTCACTAATTTATGCATAATATGAGGGCAATTATAGCAGATTTCATACTCTTCTTAGATAGGGAGAAATATGTCAATTTTGGTGATGTATATGTGCTTTTCCTTTGATATTTCATGTTTATCTCACTAATGCAATGATATATTGAAGTGTTTTGTTGCAGTTAGAAGATCCACAAAATACACACACATTTCTAGTGGCCACCATGGGGCAAATCCTCAGATTTCTCCTCATTTTAACTTCTTTTTGGCTGATTTGTGTTCCCTGTTTTCAGGTTTAGAGTCGCTTTTAGTTTCCAATGCTCAAATGATGGAAATATCATCGCATTCAGGAAAGGACATCACATCCTATATTTTTGACATCACATCTGGTGGATCCTGAATCACATCTAGGGAAGACTCGCATCTGGTAAATCTTTCCTCGCCTTTAGTGTAAAGGATCGCATCTAGAACTATTAATCACATACAAGAATTTTAGGCTCACACTCAGGAAAGGCAGTCGCATTTGGTTGGTTGAATCTTCTAACCATGTCTATTTTTGTACTTTAAACAACCTAAGATCTGTTTGTAGGTTGCTGTCAAAGACTTTTTCCTCAAAAATTTGGAAAGAAAATACTAACTTGTGGTTTGTAGGTTGCCAAATCTTTCAACTTGACTCTATTTGTTCAAAGCTTTCAAAACTAAATACATTTTCCATCACTTAGTAAATTGGCCAGAGGATTATGCTCTTTTCCTTTAAGGAAAATCAGAAACTCACAAGTCAATTGAAGATTTGATAGGGAATTTAAGGAAATGAACAAAGCAAACTCACTTGTCTAAATTTTTGGGAAAGTAATTGAACAAGATATTTAATAAATCTTATGGGTAAATGAACAAGCTCAATCTTTCTAATTTTTGGATAGAAATTGAACAAGCAAAGCACTAAATCTATGGGAAAAAGAACAAGCTCAAATCATCTAATTTTGGAAAAGTAAGTGAACAAGAAAATCACCTTAATTTGGGGAAATTGAACAAGACAAATTTTCTTTCATATACTTTATTCTTTCTTATGATAGGAACTTAAAAGTTGAACTTAAACTTATTACTTAGTCTCACTATAGGATTTTCTCTTTTTCCCAAGTTGGAATAATCAAAGACTCATCATGGGGGATTGAGTTTTGAGTTACAAAGTTTGAGGAAATGAACATGTTTGGTGTGTTTGTGGGAGAAAATGGAATAGAATAGGAGAGTATTATATTCTTCTTTTGAAGAATCAGAAATCTAAACTCCTAAGCTCACCAGTACTTTTCATTACTTTCAAAAATATTAGAGGGCCTGCCGGTTGAGGAAAAAATCTCCTAGGATGACCCAAGTGAGGATAGGTATATGCCAACCCTTTCAACTCACTATAATCAATTTGCTTCCTTGTAAGCCAAAGCCTCGAAAGAGGTAGTTGGTTTTGTTCCTGGAATTTTGACATCATTCCTTGTGATGACATGTAACTGATTAAATGGTTCACTATATTAAGTTGAAGATGATGCAAGACATTAAATTAGTTAATGGTTTGTATTGTCATTGATTTCAACTTGATATCTTCTGTATGGTCATATACATAATACCAAAGACTTTAGAGAATCAATGGAATAAAGGTTATGCTTTCAGGAATGCATAAAAGTCAAGTATTCACTAAGTGACAGAATAGACCGGTGGAGTGCACACCATTGGTAAAGACAGAGATAAAAGTCACAGTAATGCCCGATGAGCAGAAGACAATATTGCTCGATGAAGCAAAATCAAAGGATGCCCAATGAGCTAAAAATAATGTTTCCTGACGAGAAAGATCCAATGATGCCTGACGGATGGAGATCCTGAAGCTAATTGAAGTTACACTAATGAAACTGGCAGTTGTCACCAGTGACGAACTGCAGAATTGACCGACAGAATAGAGAGATCAGAAAATGACAAAATATCTAGCTGGAAGAGCTAAGAGATAGAATTAACTGGTTTTTTGATTTATTTTATTCGACCATAGTTAAGTAAATGATTTAAAGATGATTTACACAATTGGCAAGAAGATAACTATGAGATAAATCAGGAGTTAAAGCCGTAAGTCAATTTGGCTGGATTGTTTTTCATGCCAAGAATCAAGAATCAATAACCTAGAATTAAGGAACATCATGTCTATTTAAGAGATAAGCATAATTCATTCTCTATGTAGTCCATAATCAATTAGATACATGGGGGAGTGAACTAATAGAAGATGCTGAAGAGAAACTGATGAAGGATTAACTTCATGCAGTCCTGATCAATCAAGCTGAGGGAGAGCTAAAGAATTTGAAGACACTGACGGACAGGAAAGCACGACATCATAGAGTAGAAAGAGTTAAGTACAAAGGAATTTTATTGATACATTGATTGAAATATATTGTAAGTAAATAGATCTGAAAATTTGCAATTCAGTTGCATTAGAAACAGGTCATTTTGTTTCAGTTTAACCATTAAAGCATTAAGTCTCTTAACAGAGCAGGAATTAACAGTATTTTGTAATTGAGGTATATCCTAATAGATTACCAGAAGGTTGACTCATGATAGTAGCACCGGTCTTACCTAAAGCCTATTGATAGTCTAAGAAGGAGGCTAATTCAAGGATGGTAGTAAGATTTGCATAAAGCCTATTGACAGTCATGTGACTAATTCAAGGATGGTAGCATAAATGCTAGATACTTAGTGACAACCTATGTATTGAAAATCCTCTAACAAGGTCGCACTTAAAATTGTGTTTGTAACCTTTAACAGGGTTGGCTCCTAACAAGGCTCACTTCAGAAGAGTGAAAATTTGGGGTACCGGTCCCAGTGGTTTTTTCCCTTAACAGGGTTTCCACGTTAAAATCCTTGTGTTATATGTGTATGGTTCAGTACTTTATTGTTTTACATTCTACATATGCATTTATGGATTGACTAGTATTCTCTGTATATTTACTGACTATCAATAAATACAGTTTACTACTTATCGGTTATCAAAGAGAATAAGGACAGACAAGGTAAATCGACAGACAATTATTTGTTTCAAGTATTTCAAAGGCATGCATCTTGTTGGGACTTAATAATTTGAGAAGTACTAATTGGTGGATTAAAGTTTAAATTGGATAAATTTCTAAGGCCATTGATTCACCCCCCTCTTAGTTATTACTAACAATTGGTATCAGATCTTGTGTGCTTAGAATGAAGGTTTCAAGACCTAAGTAAAAGATCACAAGATGAACAGACGAGATGTGCCCAAGTTGAACAATGAAAACTTTGCTTCATGGCAAAGTAGGATAAAGCTTCACTTATTAGGTATTGGCAATGATATTACTCAATACTTAGAAACTAAATATGTGTTTCCTACAAGACCATTGATAGTGGATCAATTGAGAGTAAAGCATGAACATAACTGCATGGTTGTAGAACTTTCAGTCTCACTCTCTGATGTTGAATTTGAGGATGTCAAAGATTGCAAAAATGAAAAGACAATGTGGGACAAATTGAAACTTGTACATGGTGGTGATGCAAATGTTCTGAGAGCCAAGGCAGAAAGCCTTAGAGGAAATTTTGATGATCTTAGAATGAAAGAAGGTGAAAATATCACACAGTACAACACAAGAATAAAAGAAGTAGTCAATGCTATACGAGGTGTTGGAGGTACACTTGAAGAGGAGACAGTGGTAAGTAAAATATTAAGAACCTTATTTCCTATATATGCTATTAGAGTCTCTGCTATTCAAGAAATGAGAGTAGTATCAAATAATACAGTCACTCTTGATAGCCTGATTGGTAGATTGATTTCATTTGAGATGAATAACTTTGATAATAGTGTCTTTCCAAGCTTAGAGTCTGCATTCAAGTCTTCTATGAGAATAAGCAAATCTAGTCAGAGACACTCATCTAGAAGAGATAGTGAAAGCGAAGAATGCTAAGAAGATCTAGATGAAATTGAAGCACTCATGGAAAGAAGAATGCTAAGAGGCAAAGGTAAATACAAAGGTAAGTTACCACTAGTATGTTTTAATTATAAAGAGATTTGACACTTTGCTGCAAGATGTCCTAAAAGAAAAGATGACAGAAGTGATAACAGATATTTTGAGAAGAAATTTGATAGAGGTGAAAACAAAGATTACAGAGGTTATTGATGATCAAAAAGAAGTGATACCTGAGATTACAAGGACAAAGGCAAGAAGGCTAGCTATCTAGTTGCTTGCAAAGATGAAGATACTGACACCGAACCAGATGATGATGTTGAGATAGTATTTGTAGCTGTGAAGGATGATTCAGATGAAGATGAAAGGTATGAAGAAACTATACTCATATCTAAGATTAGTAAAAATGATATCTGAATTATAGATAGTGGCTGCACTCACCATATGACCGGTGACAAAGATAAGTTTAACACTTATGAATACTATAAAGGTGGTACAGTAAGAATGGGAAATGATTCTCCTTGTCAAATTGAAGGTAAAGGAACAGTAATGCTGAATAACCTGATTAAATGTGAAAATGCTTATTGGGTAAAAGGATTGAATTATAATCTGTTGAGTGTTTCTCAGCTGAATAATTCAGGTCATAAAGTAGCATTTGAGAACAAGATGGCAAAGATCTTCAATGAATCAGGAACATTGATTGGTACTGGTGAATAGAACAAAGGTAACTTATTCTATCTGAATGATACTAACCCCACTTGCTTGATAACTAGAAATGAAGACATATGGCTGTGGAAAAAAAGGTTGTGTCATGTGAACTTTGACAAAATGATGAAGATAAGTAGGAAAAGAGGTGTAAGAGGTTTACTGACAATGACAAAGCCAGACAACATCATGTGCAAAAATTATCAAAAAGGTAAAATGACAAAGTCTAGTTTCAAAAGCAAAATCCATACATCTGATGATATTCTAGAATTAGTCCATACTGAATTATGTGGACCTATGAGGACAAAGAGCTATTATGGAGATGGATATTTTATTCTCTTTGTTGATGATTATTCTAGACTGATGACAGTCATGTTTTTAAAATAAAAATCTGAAGCATTCAAGATGTTTAAATGGTATAAGGCTATGGTTGAAAAACAAAGTGGTAAGGATCTGAAATGTTTTAGATCAGATAGAGGAGGAGAATTTATATTAGATGAATTCACTCATTTCTGTAATGAGCATGGTATAAAAAGATAGGTTTCTGCACCAAGAACACCACAACAAAATGGGATTGCTGAGAGAAGGAACAGATCTATAGTTGATTGTGCAAGAACACTAGTGATAGAAAAGGACATCAACCAGATCTTCTAGAGAGAAGCTATTAGCACTGCTGTCTACACACTTAAAATAGTACAATTAAGAAAGGACTCAAAGAAGACTCCTTATGAGCTATGGTATGGTAAAACACCCAATGTAAGTTACATCAAAATTTTTGGTAGTCAATGTTATGTCTTAAAAGATCAAAGAAATGGAAAGCTAGACGCCAAAAGTGATGAAGGTATTTTTATGGGGTATTCTACCAAAAGAAAAGCTTTTAAATGTCTAATCAAGGCTTCTAACAAAATAGTTGAAAGTGCAAATGTAAAGATTGATGAATTTGCAGAAAAGAATGAGATGGAAAGCACAAAAGAACTAGAAGACTACAACAAGTTTGTATACTATGAAGAACTCATAACTCTACCCGAGCAACAGTGCATAAATCCAGAACAACAAAATGTTGCAACCGACAGTCAGAATGTTGTTACCAATGGTCAGGATAATAATCAAGATAATGTACAAGGTAATGAAGATCAAGCTGATATGCAAAGAGTTGTACCTGTACTTGCAAGATATGTAAGAAGGAACCATCCAGAGGACTAGATCATAGGAGATAAGAAAGATGGTACAAGAAAAAGAAGTATTTAAACTCAAATTGCTTAATTTGTGAGTTTGAACCAAAGTATGTCAATACTGCACTAGATAATGCAGAATGGATAAGTGCTATGAATGATGAGATTGAACAGATTGAGAAAAATAAGACATGGTCACTCATGCCAAGATCAGATGACAAGAATGTCATCGGTACAAAATGGATATTCAGGAACAAACTGAATGAGAATGGAGAAGTCACAAGGAACAAAGCAAGACTAGTATGCAAGGGGCATGCACAAGAGGAAGGTATAGACTATGGAGAAACCTTTGCATCCGTTTCTAGGCTAGAAGGAGTAAGAATTATACTTGCTTATGCTACATAGAAAGGATTCAAGGTATATCAAATGGACGTCAAGTTAGCATTCCTAAATGGAATACTTGAAGAAGAGGTATACATTGAACAACCAGAAGGGTTTGTAGATCCAGACAAAAAGAACATGGTATGTAGACTTCACAAAGCCT
>MU227205.1:4116001-4192850 GCA_018584345.1 Thuja plicata
TAACCAAATTGATGTGTTGTGTAATGTGTTATCTGAATGTGCATTTACTTTGTATCAATCTGGATTAATAAGTATAAGATAAAGATAAAGTTGCTGATAACTGATTCACCCCCCCTCTCAGTTATCCTTGAAGTATTCTAACAAGATTAGCAAGAAGAAAGGATGCATCTCTCAGTCTACTGCAGAAGCAGAATATGTTTCTATTGCTGCAAACTGCTTGAATATTGCATGGATCAAACAACTGTTGGAAGGTATGCATATGAAGATCAAAGAACCAGTAGTTATGTATTGTGATAACACCAGTGCAATAAATATTTCAAGGAATCCAGTCATGCATGCAAAGACTAAACACATTGTCATCAAGTATCATTACTTAAGAGAAAAAGTTCAAGAGAAAGAAGTAATACTTGAATATGTGTAATCAAAAGAATAATTGGCTGATATCTTCACCAAGCCACTGCCAAAGAATACATTTGAGTACCTGAGAAAAAGACTAGGGGTAAAACCCATGTCTAACAGTCAGTAAAAGGACAAAACACTGCATCAACCATATATTATCAGAATATCATTCACGATTGATGCAAGCAGAAGCTGAACTTCAGCGCCACATCTATATATAGAAATGTATATATTAGAACCAAGCACTATAGCAGATTTTTATATTGATAATGGATAAGGGAAATTCAAGGAATATATTATGGAAAGAAGAAATTGGTTGACAGAGTGTCAAATATTTTGTAAAATATTTTTTTGGCATTGTTGTCAAAGGGAGAGAATGTTTTCATATTATCATCATAAACTATTCATCATCAGATTACTCCAAATAGGGAGAGATCATATCCAAAGGGAGAGAATTGATATAAAAGTTGCAAAAAAAAGACAGAGACATAAAAGAAGCAGAATAGTAAAAAAAAAGGGACACAACACATCAGAAGAAGAAAAAGAAAGGTGCAAGAATCAAATTTGAGCTAATACAGAGCTCACCGGCGGTCAGACATTTTATTTGTTATCAAAACAAACTGGTTGGTAATTTGATGAATCACAACAATTGTATTTCATATTATATTAGCAATAGTATAGTATGATAATATAGTATGTTTCCATTAATGCCAAAGGGAGAGATTGATGACATGTAACTGATTAAATGGTTCACTATATAAAGTTGAAGATGATGCAAGACATTAAATCAGTTAATGGTTTGTATTGTCATTGATGTTAACTTGATATCTTCTATATGGTCATATACATAATACCAATGACTTTAGAGAATCAATGGAATAAAGGTTATACTTTCAGCAATGCATAAAAGTCAAGTATTCACTAAGTGACAGAATACACCGGCAGAGTGCACACCATCAGTAAAGACAGAGATAAAAGTCACAGTGATGCCCGATGAGTAGAAGATAGTATTTCCCGATAAAGTAGAATCAAAGGATGCCCGACGAGATAAAAATATTTTTGCCCGACGAGCAAGATCCAATGATGCCCGATGGATGGAGATCGCGAAGCTAATTGAAGTTACACCGAAAAAACTAGCAGTTGTCACCGGCGACGAACTGCAAAATTGACTGACAAAATAGAGAGATTAGAAAATGACAAAATATCTAGCTGGCAGAGCTAAGAGATAGAATTAACTGGTTGTTTGATTTTTTTTATTTGACCACAGTTAAGTAAATGATTTAAAGATGATTTACACAGTTGGCAAGAAGATAACTATGAGATAAATCAGGAGTTAAAGCCGTAAATCAATTTGGATGGATTGTTTTTCATGCAAAGAATCAAGAATCAAGAACCAAGAACCTAGAATTAAGGAACATCATGTCTATTTAAGAGACAAGCATAATTCTTTCTCTGTGTGGTCCATAATCAATCAGATACATGGGGGAGTGAATTGGTAGAAGATGCTAAAGAGAAACTGATGAAGGATTAACTTCATGCAGTCCTAATCAATCAAGCTGAGGGAGAGTTAAAGAATTCTATAGACATCGACGGATAGGAAAGCACAACATCATAGAGTAGAAAGAGTTAAGTACAAAGGAATTGTATTGATACATTGATCAGAACTATATTGTAAGTAAATAGATCTAAAAATCTGCAATTCAGTTGCATTAGAAACAAGTGATTTTGTTTCAATTTAACCATTGAAGCATTAAGTCTCTTAACAGAGTAGGACTTAACAATATTTTGTAATTGAGGTATATCCTAACAGATTACCAGAAGGTTGACTCATGATAGTAGCACTGGTCTTACCTAAAGCCTATTGGCAGTCTAAGAAGGAGGCTGATTCAAGGATGGTAGTAAGATTTGCATAAAGCCTATTGACAGTCATGAGACTGATTCAAGGATGGTAGCATAGATGCTAGATACTTAGTGATAACCTATGTATTGAAAATCCTCTAGCAAGGTCGCACTTAACAGTGTGTTTGTAACCTTTAACAGGGTTGTCTCCTAATAGGGCTCACTTCAAAAGAATGAAAATTTGGGGTACCGGTCCCAGTGGTTTTTTCCCTTAACAGGGTTTCCACGTTAAAATCCTTGTGTTATATGTGTATGGTTCATTACTTTATTATTTTACATTCTACATATGCATTTATGGATTGACTGGTATACTCTGCATATTTACTGACTATCGGTAAATACAGTTTACTGCTTATTAGTTATCAAAGAGAATAAGGAAAGTAAAGGTAAACTGACAAACAGTTATTTGTTTCAATTATTTCAAAGGCATGCATCTTGTTGGGACTTAATAATTTGAGAAGTACTGATTGGTGGATTAAAGTTTAAATTGGATAAATTTCTAAGGCCACTGATTCACCCCCCCTCTCAGTTATTACTAACATCCTTGAACATGCTTGAGTGTGTGTAGAGCGAAGCCACTTGAATCTTGCTTGCAAGACTACGCACATTTGAGTACTCATAGGGATATACACCTCAATTTTACCTTGTACAATTCTATGGGGGATGATTGTGAAGAGATGCCCAAAAATAAACAACATTTGTAGTCAAACTACCCAGTTTATCTCTGAAAGGGTGATAATCTTTGTGCAAGGAAAATAGTAATTTCCCCAAAATCTTGTCATTTCGTGCCCTCACTTGCATTTGGAGTTGGCTAATACAACATCATGACTAGAGGAATTGCATTCTTGGTGATGACCATATTCTAATTAGCATGTGAGTGTGTACCTGAGTGTACGAGAAAATATTTTCATTCTCTGCTTAGAATCTAGGGAATAGGGAAAGTGTTTGATCACCCTTAACAAAAGAACATTGCTTTATGTGTCCTAAAAGCTCACTAAAAAGATAAACTCCTTGAAACAAGCAATTATTTTCATTCCTTGACATACATGCTATTTACAACTCTCTGGAAAGTCTCATAAAAACTCTGCTGTCAGAAAAAATTTCACGTACTTTGAGACAAAAAATTGACAAAACATGAAAAACCATTAGAGGCTTGCTTTTGGTCTATCCTAGGTCACATTTGGTTGCATTAGTTCACATCCAGGGAACTTCATCACTTTTGGTCATTCATGTCTCGCATGTAGCAAAGTTGCTTACACACAACATTTCAAAGCTCGCATCTGGTTTTCATAAGCTCGCATCTAGAAAATCAAACCTCGCATTTAGGGAGTTGCATCTAGGATAGTGGGTACTTGAACACATTCCTCTAAGAGAAACTTATTGTTTTTGGATACCCTTTTGGCTCTTCAGTTTGGTCCTATTGCTCTTGCTGGTCCACCTGTCACTTTTTCACAATCTTCTTAGAAGACTACCATGCATGTCCTTTTTGGATTTTCACAATTGGTCTCAAAATATGTGGTCTAATCACTTATCAAAACCTCTTGATTCCTAGCTCACTACTAGGTAATTCTAACCCTTTGACACTAGATTCATTCACTCACAACAAACACAAACAAACTTCCACTACTTGGACACACTTACTCAGACAATTTGGAATCCTTTTTGACACTATTGGAAAACCTTTGACGAATTTGAGACCTAGCTTTCATGGTTAACCCAAGACACAATCAATAACTTGCTAAAAAATCAAAGATACCTCCTAGATTACCTCAGTTTCAACAAGGAGAGACATCTTGCAATCTCTTATACGATCAAGACTCACCCGCAATGGAAGCCCCTCATCTAGGATTGATTACAGCCTTTGAAGAATACAAAAATGAACATGACCAAAATGAAAGAGAGAGTAGTCATGAAGAACAAAATATCATCCATCCTTTTTTTGAATCAGATATTGATGAAGATATATCCAAAGAAGAGTACAACAAGCTCAAACAAAGTAGAAAATTCCAAAGGACATTGGAAAAGATTATTGGTGAAGACAAGGATAAATTTTTCCTACACCTAGCCTCTCTTGGGGTAAGACTTCCCAAATAATATGACGTTGAGAGACTAAAGGAAAAAGAGGTACCAAAACCTCTTTCTATTCTCACCAAACAATTGACCTTAATGCAATCTAAACTTACATCACTCAAGTAAGAAAAGGTCAAACCAACAAAAAAATACTCTTGGGAACATATATGTCCATTTCATTTTGACAAGAGTATAAACATGGTTCTGTTTCTTCCTAACATGACAAGACCTAAATATGACAAGTACATGGTAGAAACTGATTCTCATGACCATGTTAGAGTGTTTTGTGCTCTAATCATTGTGTACATTCATGAAACTACCTATGTAATGAGGCTATTTCTGGGAAGTCTAGGTGGAATTTCTATGGAGTGGTTCTCCAAAATTACACTGAGTGTGCAGTCTTTTGAGGAGTTAATACAAATATTTGTCCAACATTACTCCTATAATAAACAACATAACGTAACCATGATGGACCTTTGTAACACAAAGCAACAAACTGGTAAATCCTTTACACACTTTTTACAAAGGTGGATGAAAATCTTTGCAAGGTACTCAAGAGCAATACCTGAATCATAAAAGATGGAAATATTTATTAACAACTTGGTACTTGAAATGAACTATGCTTTGCAAATGCAAGATTCACCAATCTTTGATAGAATGATAAAAAATGTCATTCATGCTGAAGATGTCATGGTCAAGAAGGGTGAAATCACACTCCAAAGTGAAAACAAATCTAACAACTAAAACAACAAACCTAAATGGTGGAACATGAATAAGAATGTTGTTAGTGATGGAGTGGTAGAAGCATCAAATGCTAATCCTAAACCATTGGTGTTCAATCCAACAAACAATTTATAAGAAAACAAAGAAGCTAAGGTAACAAGCACAATACCAAGAGAAAAAAATGAGAACAACAAGAGTAAACCATGGACTAGACCTCAAAGAACATTTACTCCATTGGGAGAACCTCTTGAGACATTTTTGAAGAAACTCTTGGATAATAATGTCCTCACAATTCCTGATTCAAAACCTTGGGAACTGGAAGTTAAACCAAGATGGTGGAATAACAATGCCTATTGTGTCTTTCATAGAAAAAGAGGACATACGACTAATGAATGTTGAACCGCCTCACAATAGGTGCTTAGTAATCATGCCCAAAGCCTCTCTTAGGAATATTTTATTCAATCTAAGGATTACTTCTCCCACCATGAGGTGCATTTAATTTGTCAACCCAGGGATATATAATTGAAATGGTATGGCATAATATGTGTACTAAGTCCCTGAAAGAGTCATTCTACTTATGTTGCAGGAAGGTAAAATGCATGAAATAAATCTACAATAGTGCTGCAAGAAAGTAAACACACTTACTCCTTACTAAATTGAATGTTGGAAATTGTAAACTCTACTTAAGCCTATTCTTTTAACCTAGAGCATTCACTATAACTATCCTTGCAGGTGCTGCAGGAACATTTACAAAGTACAATGCTGCAGGAAGAAACTATAATCTTCTATCTAAAATGCTAGGGATGCTGAAATTAAATCTAATCTAGTCTATTCTAATCCACCTTCCAAGTGGGCCCCCTTAGTCAGCTTCTGCTAATCTACTAGCATAGAAGGTAAACCAAAAATCACTTCATTATATTTCAAGAACTGATTACATAAGAACAATACATAAAACTGGAAAAAATAACTTGCTATGTAAGATGCAACAATGTGTTCCCAAAAACTTCTAAACTTACGAACTAACAACCAAATCCATATAAATAGAGGATTGACACTTTATTCCAAAACATAAAAGAAAAGATCTGACTGAAATCATGCCAGAGAAGAAAGGGAAACCTAACAGCCCACGACATGTGCAATAAAGTTTGGGTGACCAATTCAACATGATGATGAGTGCAGAGGGAATATAGCAGTGCTACATTCCTCCATTTATGGAATAGTGGCTCCTCTTTTGTAGTAGCGTGTCTTCTGGTGCCATGATGGTTACCCATTGCAGCTAAACCTTAATGTTCTCTTTTAAATGTTGTCGACCACTCTTAAGATGCTCCTACTTTCTAGTAGGTTAGTTATCATGTATAAATATTCATATAAGTAAACTTAATCAAACTGATCCAAATATTAGAACACACATCCTGATAGCTATATGAAATATTGCAATATATATATGATATTGGAAAAATATGACATAACTATCTACCCATGGGTTTGATGGTTCTAACTATACTTTAACACAAGTTCAACTTATTATAAGCCCACAAATGTTTTGGTAATACTTAAAACAGAGTATTAAGATCAATATAATAGAGACAATAAATGGTCTCATCATGTGCCCCCTGGAAAGTTGAATGCTTGTCCTCAAGAATTGCATCTTTTGGTAGTTACTCAAAAATAACCAACCTCTGTCATTCCTTGCCTTTGGATCTTGAAAGTGTAATAGAATCCTCTTATCCTCTTCTAGACATCCAATCTGTGATCCTGCTGCAGCCGGTCAAGCCTTTCAGCATTAATGTCATAAAGGGGCCAAATGAGCATAGGTGGCTGCATGGTAACTGGACACCAGAGTTCTTGTCCAATTTTTCTACCCAACTGCATGTATTTTGGTGCTTTGTGAATGGTTTCTTGGAGGTTGATAGGGCTGTGTGGCTCTGACCTCTTAAATGCTCCCGGTAATCTACTCCACCTGCTTCTGGCACCAGCTAGGGCTCTCTGAAAGATGAAGTAAGACATGTCGTCATACTCTGCATAGACCTCTATTTTGATCCCAAAGATTTTCTTCCTTGTTTCCTCTTTGACTTTTCCAAAGGTTAGATTGAACCAATCTCTAAGGAGTACATCTAGTTTGCTGCTCTCTGCCCTCAATGGCAGTGGTTTTGTTTTCTCCTAATCCTTGTAATTTTCTAGCTGTTTGTCATAATTGACCTTATTGTGCATCTAGGACATTAATTCCCTCAGGTGTACATCCCCTATGTAAAGTAGAGGGTTCCACTCAGTTTCTGCAGGGATAATGAAGTTATGTATATACAGTTCACAAAGTAAGTTCTATTGCCATGAGGGAAGTGTCTGGTATAGGCCATAAAATTCTTGAGCTATTTTAAACTCAGAGTCTATATGTTTAAGGGTCATCATTAATTGGAATAAGAGGAGCTGTTCTTTCAAAAAGATGACATAAACCCTAGGTGGTGGCCTACAAGTAGTTATTTGATCAGCCAACTTAAGGGCATGATCCATATTTTGTTTTTGTCTTTCCAATTTCTCTTTTAAATCTACAATCTCCTCCCCTTGCTCTATTATTACCTTCTTCATTTTCTTTTTCTCTTCTCACCATAAGGTTGTTGTCAAAACATACCTATTATATAATCCAAAGAGAAGCATATGCAAAGTGATTGGGCCACAATCTTCTTCCTTGTTATTTTGCCTTCTTTGTTCCTTCCATGATTGTTCTAAGAAACTTGTTAACGAGGTTCTTTTATAGGGAACTAGGGTAGTCTCTTAGCAGACTGACTGATGAGTTATTGAGGCATCCTCCTCATTGCTGTTTGAGATATCCTGATGACTTTCTTGGGGGTTATTTTGGCATACATTAGGTTCAGCTTCACATGTCTCTTTTGGATTTTGAGAAATGTCTGGAATTTTAGACTGATTTGGGGAATCATCCAGAACAATTTGTACATGAGGCTCTTCATTAGGTTTCTTGGGGTAAACAAATTGGCTTTCTAAGGATACTTTAGGGAGATTTCCTCTCATTCTAGGGCTTCTTTGCATAGGGGGATCTTCAATCTCCACAACCTTTTTCTTAATAACCTTCTTCAATTTCTCTGCTGCAGGAGTAACTGCTGCAGGAACTGACTTCCTTTTCTTCCCCTTTGAGGCTATAGGGTTTTGTGGCTTGGCTATAGGAATGGAAGTCTCTCCCTCTAATTTAATTTTTCATTTTTTTTGGGTAGAAGTAGGTACATTTTTCATATGGGCTGGCAAAGGCATACTTTCTTGTAGATTTTTAGTTTCTATCCCTTGGGTGTCTTGCTCAACAACTGGACCAATGGGTATTGCATCATCATGGCTAGATTGCACACTAGGGTCACCCTGAGGTTGCAGAGTTTTATGCTGGACAAATTCTGACCATGCCAAAGGAGAGATGTCCCTAATAGATTTCTCTATTAGCAATTTTATTAGGGTATGGTGGGAGACAAAAATGACATTTCCTTTTTGGGTTTCCTCAGCACTGATGCACAACATATTGTACAATAAATTGGGAACATTCATTGGAAGGTTATGCCTTACGTAACTAAGTAATTTAAAGTGATGTGCATGAAAATTAGAAAATCTTCCTTCACAAGTAAAATACCTGATAATATATGTGACCAATTCATTATATGGCAGAGGGATAGACATTCTTTTGCACCCTTGCTTGGTAATCTCTAGAGGAGGGTCACTCTTAGGGTAAACTGGGCCCTAGCTGATTTGGCATCGTTCAAATTGGGGTAGTACTCCCCAACCGTTGGTAACCAAATTACTTCTACTATCTATTCTTCTATGATGACCACTGTCAATCCCCATACTGTTGCTTTCCCTTCCTCAAATGTATTTGCAAATTCAGCTGCTGCGTCTTCATCAAACTTTGTTAATTTCAAGAAATATCCTAACCAGCCACATGCATTAAAACTCCTTACTGATTCAACATATAAAAGTAAAAAACCATGTACTACTGGCTCATATCTCTACAACTTCCCTCCCATTAGTGCTTGCCAATTTTCTCAATTTGTCTGCTTTGTAATCAATAAATACCTTATTCCTGCTTGAGTTTCAGACTACTCATTTTAAAACTATGGACCTTCTTCTGCACTCCTCTTTTATTCATATCATGAACAATGGTAATGTTTTTTAACAAGAGAAATTATAGCTCTTACTGTGAGTTTCCACATAATTTAATTATAGGTCACATTAAGTCTGACAATCAGGGATAATTTGGGAATAAAGGTATGACAGTTGTGCGATATAGCAATGGGATTTTAATGAGACAAGGGCAAAGTATATATTTGAGGTGACATTAAATCTTTTAGGAGTAAATAGAAATAACATTTTGGGGATTAGTACAATTCCCTACCCCTATGAAACATTGACAAGTTTCCCCACTTGGCATACTTGGCAAGAGGTACAAAATTGGCTTAATGCCGTAGTTATACATTTATTGCAGTACTAGATATAGTCATCAAAATCTATGTGCTAAAAATGGAAAAAAATTGAAAAAATTATACCTTTAATTTGATCATTGTACATGCCATAAAAAGGTGGAAAGAGTGGAATGATGGTGGTGATGACATGCATCAACGGACTTGGCTCTTATTTGAAGCAAAGAAGGGGAAAATGGTGATGACGTGGAAGGTGGATGGGTGGAAGATAAAGAAATGAAATAAGTTGGAAAGAAGATTTTAGAAAGTGAGTGGAGAAGTGAGCTTCATGTAAACATGAATTTTTTAGTATGGAAATTCTCAAAGGAATTCTATTGAAGAGCTACAGGAAGAAGGTTTGCACCCTCTGCTGCAGGAAGTGTTACCTGTTGCTCTTTTGAAACTTGTTGTAGGAATTGCTGCAGGAAGTCTTCTTTTGTTTCAGGTTAGTGATAATACTTTAGCCGATGTCCATTGACTAAGATCTTGAAGTGTACTGGGTCAATTGTGGTCAACTAGATGGCTCCATTGGTGAAGACATAGTTTATTTCATATGGACCCAGCCATCTTGTTTGCAGCTTGCTCGATATTTCTTTGAATCTGGAATCATATAGTAATGCCCAATCGCCAACTTGAAACTTCTTGCTCTTAATATGTGAGCTGTGCACTTTTTCCTTTGCTTCTGGACTATTTCAATGTGCTCCAAGGAAGATTTTCTCATTTCATCCAACGAATTGAGATGCAACAATCACTCTTTTTGTGCTGCAGGAAGATCAATATTTAACTCAATGTTGTTCACAAAGTTTTGTGTTCAAATTAAATGGGTAGCATTGTTGCTTTTCCATATAAAATCTCAAATGGAGTGAACCTTGTGGGTGTTTTCTAGGTTGTTCTATATGCCCAGATGACTTCTTATAGTCTACTACTCCAGTCTTAGTGGTGCAAATGAACTATTTTTGTTAAGATGGCTTCAATTTCTCGATTTGTAACTTCTGCCTATCCATTGCCCTGAGGATGATAGGGGCTTGACTTCCAATGTATGAGATTATATTCCTTCATGAGCTCTATTATCATATTGTAAGTGAATTGAGCACCTTGATCAGTAACAAGTTCTCTTGGTACTCCATATCTAGTGAAAATTTTGTCATACAAAAATTTTGCAACCTTATGATTCGGGGCATGCTTCATGGCTTTTACTTTGACCCATTTGGTTAGATAATCAGTGCACACCAAGATGTAGGACTTTCCATTGGATGGAGGGTCTATTGGACCAATGAAGTCCATGCCCCATTTGTCGAATGGTGTTACTACCACCTATAGATTGAGGGGAATTTCATATGATCTTGTTGGTCGGCCGATTCTTTGACATTTATCACATTTCCTTTTGTAACTCACTGCATCCTTGTGAAGTGTAGGCTAGTAGTAGCCAGTTGTTAAAATTTTTAAGGCTATCTTTTTTTCTGCAAAGTATCCCCCACATGGCTCATTATGACATGCATAGATAATGTCATATGTCTCATCTTCTTGCACACATCTCTTCATTACTTGGTCAGGTCTAGTGTAAAATAGTGTGTTATCAATCCAAGAGAAGTGGAAGATTTTCTCTACAAGCCATCTCCTATCCTTATAAGAGAAATGTGTGGGCATTTTTTTAGCTACAAGGTAATTAGCTATATCAACATACCATGGATTTTGGACAGAAATATGAAATAAATGCTCATCCAGAAATGCATTATCTATTAGAGTAGTATCTTCTTCAGCATGGTAGATTCTGGATAGATAATCAACTACCACATTTTCCTTCCCTAGCTTGTCAATGATGGTAATGTTAATTTCCTACAAAAGAAGAAGCCATCTTGCTAGCCTACCTGTGATGGTAGGTTTGTTCATGAGATACTTAATTATTGCATGGTCAGTATGAAAAAAGATGGGATAACCAGTTACATAATGGAGGAGTTTTTTCAGAGCATAAACTAATGCTAGTAATTATTTTTTAGTCACTATATAGTTTAACTCTGGTCCATGGAGGCTCTTGCTGATATAGTAAATTGCATTTTCAAGGTTACTAGACTTTTATTCTAAGACAACACCTATTGCATAGTTAGAAGCATCTGTATGTATGTGAAATGGAAAATATCAGTTAGGGCCCCTAAGTATTGGTGCAATTGTAAAAAGTGACTTGAGTTGTAGGAAGGATTCATTGCAGTCCTTTGTCCAAGAAAATTCAGCCTCTTTGGTAAGCAAAGTATACAGAGGAATAGCTATTTGACTTAAATTTTGGATAAACCTCCTATAATATCCAACATGTCCTAAGAAAGATCTAACATATTTTTGCTTAGTAGCGATAGGTAGTGTGAGAATTACCTCTATTTTTGCAGGGTCCACTTGGATTCTAGCTTCTGAGATGAAATGTCCCAGCACTACGCCTTCTTGCATCATCATAAAGCATTCCTCACTGTTGAGAGATAGGTTGTGTTCTTGACATTTGATTAGTAATTTTTCCAAGTTCTTCAGGGCTTCCTCAAAGGTGACACCAAATGTGGTGAATTCGTCCATGTATATTTCCATACAATCATGTGATATGTCAGCAAAAAAGCTGATTGCAACTCTCTGGAAAGTAGCTAATGCATTGCATAAGCCAAATGGAAATACAAAATAAGAATATGTGCCCCAAGGGCATGTGAATGTGGTCTTCTCTTGATCTTCTGAAGCAATGCTGATCTGATTGTAACCGCTGTATCCATCTAGAAAGGAGAATACTTCTTACTAGCCAAAGTGTTCAGAACTTGATCAATAAATGGCAAGGGAAAATGATCTTTCTTTGTGGCATTGTTCAATTCCTGGTAATCCACACATATTATCCATTTACCTCCCTTCTTGGGTACAATGACCAAAGGTGATACCCACTTACTATTAGAGATTGGATAAATGAAACCAGCATCCAACAACTTTTGCAATTCAATTTTGACTAATTCTTGCAAGGCTGGGTTTATTATTCTCTGAGGTTGACAGAGTGGTAGACTACCATCATTGATGTAGATCCTATGGGTGCAGATTTTAGGGTTCAAACCTACCATATCTCCATAATCCCAAGCAAAGGATTTTTCATGATTACATAGGAGTTTGGTTAATAATGCCAATTGTGGTGGTGAAAACTTATTGTTTACATGGAGATTGTGACCAGGGGAAAGTTCCACAGTGGTTGTTAGCTCTACCATTGACACTTCAGGTACTGGGCTTGTAGCTACTTCACATGACAATAATTGATTAATTATCTCAGGGCTTCATAGGTACATAGCTATAAAACAAAACTTTCAAAAACATATTTTGCTACTACACACTCATTGGTAAGAATAATCTGTATCACATCATCTTCTTCTTTCATTTTCAAAAAATATTGTCTGTGTAACATCATGAGATGAGCAATAGAGTTTAGATCTTCTTCCTCATCCCCCAAATGTGGCCAAATAGGATCTCCCAAGTCTGGCTGGAGTTGGGCAGGAGGATACAATGCTAGATTCTTTATTTCTTGACCATTTGAAATTGTTATGCTTCCTGATCTGTAACTAATTTTAGCATTAGTGATGGTTAACCAGGGTCTCCCTAGGATGACTGGATAGCTAGCAAAGTTTACTTTAGGTGATAATATGAGAAAATCAGCAGGGTATTCCCATGAATCCAAGGTGACTACTATATCCTCTATGAGACCATCTAGAATGACAGTTGAACTATCAACAAGCTGTAACACTATTGGAGTTGTTCTCAAGCCCTCTATACTTAACATATGCATTGTATCTTTGGTCATTACATTTATGGCTGCTCCCAAATCAACTAAAGAATTTTTCAAAGATTGTCCATTAATTATCAAATCAACTATTGGGCTTCTAGGGTCTGAATACTTGGGTATAACTACCTTTCCCAACATGATATCTACAAGTTTCCCTATAACATGAACTATTTGAGGGTCATTCTTTTTCCTTCCAGGATTTTTAAGGCATGCTTCCTTAATAGATTTTCTATAGAGAGGAACATCTTTGATAGCTTGGAATAGAGGGATTTGGATGTGCATGTTTTTCAGCTGCTCAAGAATATAAAATGACATTTATTCTCGGGATATAGGTTGTTCTATGTTAAGCCTATGTGGAAAAGGAGGAACTGAGGTGTGAACATCAATTTTTCTGGATATATGAGTTGATTGGGTGATATTTTTTAGTTTAGCTTCTGGAAGTGGTGCTAATACTGCAGGAGTGTTTGCAACCTCTGTGATAATAGGATGTTCAAGTGCAGGAAGAGTGGTACTAGACCTCAAATGGATATCATATATCTCTAGTGCATAGGTAGGGTACTGTTGAGTATCAGTGGTATACATTGGCTGGTATTTTTTCTTGTTGTTAGGATTAGGCTACGAATGAGCAGATAATTAGGCTGGCTTTGGATTATGACTGGTGGCTGTAGGAGGTGGCATTATTGTAGGTGGAGGCACCAGAGGTGGTAACTATGGAAAATTAGGATTTTGGTTAGGCAACTATAGAGGCCCCCTCCATTAGTTATTTTGCTACCAATTCCCTTGTGGTGGTTGCCATTGATTCTGAGGCTGAGGCTACTGGTTATTTTTCTGGTTAGGCCACTAGTTATTCCAGACAGGCTGAGAGTACTGAGAAGGATTCTGATAACTTTGGTTTTGCCATTGATTATTATAAGGATTGGAAAATTGCAAAGGGTCATGAGGCATATCTTGTCTTGAAGCCCATGGTCGACGTTGAGCTACAAAGAACACTTGCTTGTCGTCTCCTTCTATATTCATGTGCTTAGTAGGAAAATTTTGATTCTCTAGGTTCGCCACCAGCTTGCATCTGCAATCTTTCTTCTATTTATGATAGTGAGGATAGTACTTAGCTAACTATGATTCAACATCTGCATGCTTCTTCTTGGCAGTCATGGTGTCAAGATTTGTAGCAACATCATTAATGATGTCTTGCTTGAAATCCATAAGAAAGTTAGATATTTCTAGCTTGGAAATGCCCGAACTAATCCCTTTATTGACTATGGACCGATATCCTCTAGCTTTCTTCATAGTTGATCTTGAATAGTTGAGATAGATTTTCTTGAGGTCATCCCAAGAAGATTGGGATATTTTTCCACCAGCCATGAGGTCTAGTGCTTCCAGATAGCTGTCATTTACTCCTCTTAAGAAGACTAGTTTATGTGAATCCTCCACCAACACATGTTGGGGATTCTTCTGCATTGTGTATAAGAAACGTGAAACATAATCCTCCAATGTTTTGTCCTCCTTTTGCGACATTCAAAAAATTCCATCTCCCCTTGGGTCACTCCCCTTGCAACACTCTTTGTATATCTGTAGAAACAGAGTTTGTATCTCATCCCAGGTGCCTGCTGTGTTAGCTCCTAAGCCCATGAACCATTGTAAGGTTGACTCTTTCAGTTTTGCTGGAAACAGTTTGAGTTTGTGGGCATCAGTGTTATAGTCAAAGCTATGATAGAGGATGTTGAACTCAAACAAAAATGTGTCAAGATCTTTGGTTATCAGGCCATAAAACTTTGTAAGTGCGGCAGTGGGTATATTTTTGAGATTAGCATTATTTATAAGGCTCAGAAGAGGAATTAGGAAAGTAGGTTGTGCCATTACTGGAGGTATTTGGAAATGGAGTTGCTGCTAGAAAGGAACATTAGCTATAGGATTGTTAACAACAGGTGCACTTGGGCCAAAATTATTGAGAAAGCTGGCCAAAATTTCAGAAAAAGGTCAAAGAGCACTTATATCAAAAGGCTCTGCTCCAGGGGAAGATGCTACAGGAAATTCAAGACTTGTGTCAACAAAAGGTAACTCAACTTCTTCAACTTCTTCATTGAAATTTGTAGACTCTTTTGGAATAAATCTTCCATATTCATCTCATCTTCTTCCTCTTTGATGCATACAAATGAATTCTTCACACTTGTGAAGCAAATTTAGGACTGCAAACCACTATCTAAAAACTAGCTAGAAATGAAAAAGATGACTCAGAAAGGTTCTCATCTTGACACCATCCTTGGCAATGACGCCAAAAATAAACCGCCTCACAATAGGTGCTTAGTAATCATGCCTAAAGCCTCTCTTAGGAATAGTTTATTCAATATAAGGATTAATTTTCCCACCATGAGGTGCATTTAATTTGTCAACCCAGGGATGTATACTTGAAATGGTACGACACAGTATGTGCACTAAGTCTCTCAAAGAGTCATTCTACTTATGATGTAGGAAGGTAAAATGAATGAAATAAATCTACACTAGTGTTGCAGGAAAGTAAACACACTTACTCCTTACTGAAATGAATGCTGAAAATTGTAAACTCTACTTAAGCCTATTCTTTCAACCTAGAGCATTCACTATAAATATCCTTGCAGGTGCTGCAGAACATTCAAAAAGTACAATGCTGCAGGAAGAAACCGTAATCTTCTATTTGAAATGCTAGGGATGATGAAAGTAAATCTACTCTACTCTATTCTAATCCACCTTCCAAGTGGGCCCCCTTGGTCAGCTTTTGCTAATCTACTAACATAGAAGGTAAACCAAAAATCACTTCATTATATTTCAAGAACTGATTACATAAGAACAATACATAAAACTGGAAAAAATAACTTACTGTGCAAGATGCAACAATGTATTCTCAAAAACTTCCAAACTTAAAAACTAACAGTCAAATCCCTATAAATAGAGGATCAACACTTTATTCCAAAATAGAAAAGAAAATATTTGACTAAAATCATGCCAGAGAAGAAAGGGAAACGTAACAGTCCACAACATGTACAATAAAGTTTGGGTGACCAATTCAACATGATGATGAGTGCAGAGGGAATATAGTAGCGCTACATTTCTGCATTTCTAGACTAGTGGCTCCTCTTTTGTAGTAGCTATGTCTTTTGGTGCTATGATGGTTACCCATCGCAGATGGACCTCAACGTTCTCTTTTAAATGCTTTAGACCACTCTCAAGCTGCTCCTACTTCCTGGAAGGTTAGTTATCATGCAAAAATATTCATACAAGTTAATCAAATTGATCCAAATATTAGAACACACATTCTAATAGCTATATGAAATACTACAATATATATATGACATTGGAAAAACATGACATAACTATCTACCCATGGGTTTGATGGTTCTAACTATACTTTAACACAAGTTCAACAGATTATAAGCCCACAAATGTTTTGGTAATACTTAAAACAGAGTATTAAGATCAATATAATATAGACAATAAATGGTCTCATCAACTGTCTTAAGCTCAAGAATGTTATACAAGACCTTATTGAAGGAGGAAAAATCTAAGTGGAAGGACATACCACTAATGAAGATCACACAACATTTAACAAACCATTTCCTAACTATGAAAAAGGGGAAGCTTCTAAAGACAAAGGAAATGAAGTGAATTACACATACTATAATAATGACAATGTGATCAACATGTTGGACATTAAATACAAATCAATAAATGTTATCACTATTAAAGGTGCCAAAGACACATCAACACAATCAAATGCGGTGACTCAAAGCCAAGCACAAGTAATGATTAAAGGAGATAACTCCTCATCGAAGCAAGCGATATCCTCTAAAGTATGTATTGTCACCATTCCCAAACCAAAAACAACAAGACAAACAATTAATATCCCATCTGAAAACTATAACTTGGTAGACCAGTTGCAAAGAACCTCAGCTTAGATTTCTATATTTGAGTCACTCAAGATCTCTTCAGTGCATAGAGAAGTTCTTGAACAATCCCTACATTCTGCTAATGTTCCAAAAGATATTGATGTAGACAAGTTCCTAGTAATGGTAAATCATATCTTAGGTCCACATTACCTCTCTTTTTTAGAAGAAGATGACAAGTCATTAACTCATTCGCATAACCAACCCCTACACATTGAATTCTTGATTCACAAATCCCGTGTCAAATGTGTATTGATAGATGGAGTTGTAGGGTTGAACATATGTACTCTCAATCTAATCAAGAAATTGGGTCTTTTAGAACAAACCATTGATTCAAGAAGTAAGATAACTATCAAGGCTTATGATGAAGAAGAAAGATCATCCAAAGGACTCATTGTTCTACCAATTAGAATAGGACTAATTAAACAAAATGTGATATGTCAAGTTATCGATCTACCCTTGGCCTATAACATTTTACTAGGGAGACCTTGGATACATGAAATGCAAGCAGTGCCATGTACTTACCACCAATGGATCAAATTCCCATATAATGGGGTGGAAGTAACAATTCCTGTAGATTCAAGCTATACTTGCAACAATGTTAAAGTAGATAGTATTGTTCCTCATAATAAAGAAGTCCCAAAAGAATTCATACCTAAAACTTCTAAAGACATGGTTATGAGAAGCTTTGTAAATACATTAAAATTTGAAGAAACCAATATGGGGGAATACAAACTAGACATGATGCCATCATTGACTAACATTCCCATGTCTCCAAGATCTTATGGGAAGCCTTCCTCATCTTTCACACCTACTACATCAAAAGAACAAGAAATTCACAAACCAACTGGTATGGTTAGAGCCTATACTTCTCAAGAGGATGAAAAAGAAGATAAAGAAGTCTTGGCTTGGCTCTATAAAGGAGAACAAAGAGAAAATGAGGTAAAACATGTGGAGATATCCCGAGAAAATTATGGTAAAGGATAGGACCTCAAAAAAATGGGATACAAAGGGAAGGGACCTTTAAGAGATAAAGGAAAAGGACTTGTTGAACCTATACACATGGGATTTAGAAACACCAAAGAAAAAATAGGGTTAGGTTTCAATGACAAATAAGAAAACCCTACTTCTAGAGATGGTACAATCTTTGATGAAGGAAGTGATGATGAAGGAGAATAAACAACATTGGAGCCATGGAAATATGAGAGATTATTAAACATTGGTAATGAGTATCCCGAATATCAAGGAGAAAGGTATGTACCTACTTTTTTAGTACAACAAGAGCCTCATGTTCCTTTGTTTCCACAAGCTAATATCCAAGAAGTAGAGGAAACAATAGAAGACTCTCTAGAAGTCCAACAGATAGAAGAAACTCATGAAGAAATACCCCAAAAACAAGATATACATCCTAATTGGGGGTAGTTGGTCACAATTTCACATGTCCTAGACTTATCTAACTTTGATCTACAAGTGGATAATAGGGTACATCAAGTAACTATTGTTGAGTTCTTAAATAGATCTGATGATGGAATAATAGAATCACATGATTATGAATGTCATAACCTATCCGATGCTACCATGGACATTGAGGTAGATGTGATTCACAAATTTGCATCTCTATTGGAGAGAGGAGAGAGTTATAACACTTCCTCTAACATTGTTGTCCAAGAATCAGATGAGATACCACTACCCAGGATTGTTGATAGAGATACTCGTGTTTTACTAGGTCTAGAGGACATTCAAAGGATATGGACTATGAGTTTGAATTTGATGAGAGAAGAAGAAGAAATCTCAACTGATGAGTTGCTAGAGTTAGGTCTTAATATTACTAACAATGACCCTACTAATGAGGATTCAACTCTTAATGATCTAAATGCTGTAGAAGCTAACTTAACAGAACATGTCTTGTTAGTTAATAGTCTTGAAGTTGACGTGATGATATCCTTACCAAACTCCAAATCATTATCCTTGGTAAACCCTGACCTAATTAATTAGACCAATTCAGATCCTACTCCTATCATGAACTTTCCTAATGAATATACTTTGTCTTGTTATCTAAATGCTTGTGAACCTTATCCTTCTTCCACCAATGCAAGGAGTGTAAACATGACAAAGGAGGATATCAAGTGTCTTATTCACAAATTGAAAAATAAAAAAAAAGAAAAGAACTGATGGTGAAAACCATGTTATGGTAGTATCAGATTCTAAAAAAGTAAAAATAAAAGACGTATCTGATGGTGAAAACCTCCCAGAGGTGCCAAAAGATGAGATTCTTGATATCCTTTCTAAGCACTTTCAAGAAAGATCTTCAGTTCTAATAGAACCTACACAACCAGTTAACTTGGGAACAATAGAAGCTCCTCAAATTTTTCACTTGGCACAATCCTTATTAGAAGAAGAAAAGATACAATTCACTAAATTCCTCAAAGAGAAGAACAACTTTTCATGGTCTTACACTGATATGCCTAGACTTGATCCTAAATTAATAATGCATCATTTATCTATATCTCCTGGGATCAAACCCATGAAACAAAAATTAAGGAAGATGCATCCACATGTGACATTATTAGTGAAAGCACAGCTAGAAAAACTATTAAAATATGGATTTATAAGAGTCATCACTTATGCAGGATGGATTTCTAATGTGGTACCAGTTTCTAAAATAGATAAATCTATCAGGATTTGCACAAACTTTAGAGACCTAAACATATCTTGTCCTAAAGATGATTTTCTGTTGCCAAATATTGATATGATTATATATCTCACAATGGGATATTAGATGTATTCTCTTATGGATGGATTCTCGGGCTATAACCAAATAAAGATTGCTCTTGAGGACCAAGAAAATACAACATTTACATGTGCATGGGGAACATTTTGCTGGAACGTCATGCCATTTGGACTAAAGAATGCTAGCGCTACATACCAAAGAGATATGACAATAATGTTCCATGACATGATACACAAAAACATGGAGGACTATGTGGATGACACCTTAGCCAAGTAAAAAATTAGAACAACTCACATTGAAGACTTGAGAAAGATACTAGATCGCATGGAGAAATTTCAACTCAGACTTAATTCAAAGAAATGTGCATTTGGATTCCAATAAGGGAAACTTCTAGGGTTTATTGTATTAGCTAAAGGAATTGAGGTGGACCCTGAAAAAGTAAAAGCTATACTAGAAATGTCACCTCCTCACAATATTAGTCAAATGAGGATGCTTTAAGGAAGACTTTAGTCCATCAGGAGATTTATGTCACAACTAGCAGATAGAGCACAACCTTTCACAAAACTGGTACATAAAGGTGTCACTTTCAAATGGGATGAGCATTCTAAAAAAAAATTCAAAGAATTAAAAGATTACTTCGCTACTCCTCCTATTATTATGATACCTATTCATGGAAATCCACTACTCCTCTATATCTCAGCTATTGGTACATCACTTGGAGTATTGCTAGCATAAGAGGATGCAAACAAAAAAGGAAAGAGTGATCTATTATATTAGCAAGAACTTGGTGTCTTATGAGCTCAATTATAGTATTACTGAAAAAGCTTTCTTAGCGGTTGTCTTTGTATCCCAGAAACTAAGAAATTACATGCTCTCGGATATAGTGAAACTTATTGCAAAATAGATCCTCTCAAATATCTCTTGAGTAAAACAAAATTAACAGGAATAGCCAAATGGGTCTTGATTCTAAGTGAATTTTATATTGAGTATGTGGACATAAGAGCTATCAAAGGACAAGTCCTAATAGATCAACTAGCTGATTCACCATTACAAGTTGATGCACCTTTGATAATTGAATTTCCTGATGAAACAATCATGCACTTAACTAAATATCTTTGGAAGATGTATTTTGATGGTTCTTTCACACAAAAAGGATCTAGAGTAGGGGTTCTATTTATCACTCCTCAAGGCTAACAAATACCCAAGGCATATAAACTGATGTTTTCATGCACGAATAACATTTCAGAATATGAAGCATTGGTAAATGGACTCAAGGTTGCTATGGAATGAAAAATTATAGAGTTACATGTGTATGGTGACTCTCAAATCATTATCAACCAAGTAAATGGAGATTATCAGACAAGAGATGAGAAACTAATTCCTTACAAACAATTGGTTGAAGACTTAGAAAAGTACTTTGTCTTCATCACATTCCAAAAAATACCAAGAATGGAAAACAAAGCTACAGATGCTATGGCTACACTAGCATCCATGTTACAACTGGAAGACAACCAATTCCACTATGACTTCTTGGTGCAAGAATTATCCTTTCCAGCCTTTGATACACCTAAATTCCAAGTGATTTATGCTTTAAATGCCCAAGATCAATTCTGATATGCCAAAATAGTTTCTTATCTTACTGATCAAATCTTACCTGATGGCCTATCAAGAAATAAAAAATGTGCTTTGATTAGGACAACATCGCGTTACATACTAATTACTACTAACTTATATAGATGAGGTCTTGATGGTACATTTTTTAGGTGTTCAGAACAAGAAGAGTTTGACTGCGCATTAAGAGAGGTTCACAAAGGTGTATGTGGATCACACTCAAATGTATTTTCATTAGCTAAGAAACTATTTGGCTACTACTGGCCTACAATGGAAAAAGATGCTGTTCAATTTTCCAAAACATGTCACAAATGTCAAACACATGGAAACCTTATCTATGCTCCAACCAGAGAACTCATAACTTTTATAGCACATTGGTCAATTCAACAATGAGCCTTTGATCTTGTTGGACAGATCTATCCTAATTCTTGAAGTGGACACAAGTACATCATTACGACCACTAAGTATTTCACTAAGTGGGTCAAGGCCGTGCTACTAATCAAACCCACTAGAAAATAGGTTGCTATGTTCATCTTGAACTACATCATTTGTAGGTATGGGATACCCTCTTCTATTGTAACAAACAATGGGGGCAGTTAAAAAACCAAGACATCGAGGACCTTTGCACATATTTTCATATCACTACACATTTTTCTTCAATCCATTATCCTCAAGGTAATGGACAAGATAAGGCTTCAAACCAAAAAAACATAAAAATATTACATATAATTGTGAGTAGGTCTAGCAAAGACTGGCATTTGCAACTAAATCTGGAATTATGGGCCTACAGAACAAGTATTCGAACACCAACTGGAGCCACATAATTTTGTCTAGTCTATGGCATAGAAGAAGTGCTACCCATTGAAGTAGAAATTATATCTTTGCAAGTATCTCTCCAAGATCTTGTTACAGATGAACAACACCACATTGATAGGGTCCATGCACTAGAACTACTTGATGAGGACAAGCAACAAGAATTTGATCATCTCAAAGTCTACCAGAAATGAATGTCAAAAGGGTACAATAAGAAGGTAAAACCATGACAATTTTAAGTGGGGGATCTCATTCTCAAAGAGAACCATAAAAACTAGCCGAATAGAGAACAAAAAGGAAAGTTTGAACCCAATTGGCTAGGGCCTCATGTTATTACTGCAACCTTTGGGACCAGAGCTTATCAGTTAGCTACACCTAAGGGAGATGTTCTTCCTAATCCCATTAATACTCTACACTTACAATGGTTCTACGCTTGACATCTAGCTGACAGAGCCCGTGTAGTGGAAAAGTTCTCAGAAAATACCCAAAAAATTAGAAAATTGATCTTGAAAAAATCCAAAAACAATGGAAAAATTCTTGAAAAAGGTATCCTTGGTGAAAAACTGGGAAATAGGCACCTTGATACTAACAAAAAAAAAGAAGAAAAAAAAACAAAAAAATTGAAAAAGAGAAAAGTGTCGTGGCAAAAACCTGGCTAACAAGCGTCTTGGTAGCAAAAATAAAAAGCTTTGCCAAGTGGTGAAAACCTAGAAAATAGGTGTCACTTGTATTCTATGCACCATCTATCAATACATTGCTGATATTAATCCTTCATGATCGCGCCTGTGATATTGGTTGAATCTGATTCCTTACAAAGGTCATATCCTTGCCTGAGATTTGTCTGCATTTGGGTCTTAGGAATAGTCATTCTACACTGGGGGCATATTTTCTAGCATGTTCAATCAGTGTCTACTAGGTGGTCCTAGGTTCTTGTTCAGGATGGTTTTCCTCTCTAAAAAGTATTTCTCAATACTTGCATCAAAACATCACTATCAAAAACAAGGGTGTTTCTTCAACACCACCTACCTGTAACAGACATCACACTAGTGTTTATCAACACTTTAATCACTAGTGTTTCTAAACATTTTAATCAAACAGTGTTCCTAAACACTACATTGGATTGCAATTATTGACAAATTTAATCTCATATACTCAAACATGAAAAACATATTGCATGATTTCAAGTGCTGATTGATGATTTTCTACTGTGCTTGAAAAATGAATCAACGATATTTCTCAATACTACTTAAACATATAGACTGATCTTGGTTTGATTATGATTCTTTTATGTTTCGATGATGTTTCAAACTAGGAGAATATAAGAAGTTATGAATTTTCTTTGATTGGTTATCAATTGGTGATTGTTATGTCTTCCGAGTTACTCCATGACATCTATTCAAAGACAAAGAGTCACAAGGACAGGGGGCATAATCTTTTCTTGGTTTTCTACATATGGTGATTGTTTCAATGATCCTATAAATTTCACCTAACTTGGATGTTTATGGTAAGAGCTGCCAACATGAGTGGATAGCTGCATATATCTTGATCCCAGTTATGTGTAAACTACAATGAGGTTGAACCAATTTCCTTGTCTGTTTCTACATTAGATTCTAAAGGTGCACGATACATTATGTACCCAAGGATATGAATATTGAAGGTCATTGCAGGTCACATATCTTACATTACATATGAATAGAAGATGATTCTTAAAAGAAAAAGGAGATATCTGACTAGTCATCCTGGCTTCTATGCCTTGATGCTTATGTTTATTTCTGACATTGCATCCAATACACATAGTATTCATACTTTCATGATACCTTGTGGGTATTAGTGAAAATTGTACTATTTGATGATGTCCACCACAAAAATGCCTAGTGATGATAAAAATGCTACAATGTATACAATTCAGTGACAGTCCTAAGAGTCTGCATATAGATGTATTTACAAATTGCACGATTCATTTTTAAGAACATAAGGAATTGAGCTCAAATGATTTCCTAGTTCATTCAAAATATAAGTTAACTACATAATCTATATTACTAATATTAATGTCATTGTATATCCATAGCATACATTCTTCATTCATAAATGAGAAAGAGAAAAACAAAAAAAAGCATTCAAGCATTGCATTTCTTTTATATCCTAAGTGCATCCATACATATATTTGCATAAAGAAAATCTCAAAAACATACATTTGCATATTCACCTAGAATCATCTAACACATTTATATATCAGTAATAAATTAAAGAGTACAAATGATGTTATCACATGAATCCCATTCTAAATCATCAAGAATCTAGGTACATAATCACATGTGCATCCATCTAAACATCTATCAAAGCAAGATAACCAATGAACATATCAAAATCAGAACAACTATCTCAGATATATATCAATGATGGAATAGATAAAAAATGTGGAACTGTCTAAAAAAGAGTATTAGCGTGATCACAATGATACAAATATACATGTATCAATGTCTGAATTACAATGAATGATCTCAGAAGGATAAATATATACAAAATGTCTCAAAATATCACAAAAACAATATCAGGTCTAACTACCACCCTCTCCCTGATTTGGAGGAGGAGGAGGAGGTGGTGCAGGATGAGTTGGTGGAGGCATCGTTCCCTTAGACTATTGTGCCACTCAAGAATAGGAAGGATATCTCTGTCCCTCTGGAGCTACCACATAATATAAACCAAAATAGTATGCAACTCTTTGACCCTGATGAGTCACTATGTAGGCCTGTGTATCTCACTTTGCTCTAAGAATATCACCCTATTGATCTCTCTCTGATCTCAAATGCTCAAGCTGACTATCTCTATCAACCAGTAAAGCCTCTAAAGTGGTGATCCTAGCCATGAGCTGCTCACTCTCCCATTGAAACTTAGACAAAGCATCACCATCTCTGCTAGAATATCTACCTGTATCCCTGGGAGGACCCTATCTAGGAGGTCCACCTCCTCCACTAGGTACCTGTCCTGAGGGTATCTACTGCTCTCTGGTTAGCAATGGACCTGGATTTTCTTTGGGGAGGCACGAACTTGAAGTGAGTCCATCTACCACTTCCACTGGCACCCTCTCTACTACCATCCACTTCACCACCACCCTGATCATCTCCATCATCTCCATCATCTGGGCCATGACCTCTATCCAGAGGAGGGCGCCTACGATCTCTCCCTTTGTCTCTCCCTCCATCTCTCCACCCACCTCTCCAATCTCTCTAGACTCTGCCTCTGCCTCTAACAGGTCTATCATCAGTCAAATCATAACCTAAAGGATCCTCTATGTGAGGAGCTATCTCCTTAGAAGATATGAAACGTGGAAATGGATACTGTAACATGTGTGCAAGATAACCATCACTGCACCTTGCATCTACAACCTCTAAAAGATAATCCCACCCAACTGTGACCATCTAACTGATCTCCTACTGAGCAGTTCATATACCAATCTAGCCCCCCAAAGAGGCTCTTTGTCACAAATCTAGGCATAAGCTGTCAAATCCTATGATCAACCCTGTACACGTCCGTACTGTCTCAAAACATGTGCAACCAAAAATCACTCTACAATATATCAAGTATGACCAATCAAATACCTACTCTAAAATAAATACGACATCTTTTTCCTTTCTGAGGCCCACTCCTCACAATCTAGGTAGGGTTGCCATATCGCAACAGTCATATCATCGAACAATCAACACTAGTACTCTACCTTTCCTAGGTAGGGCTACTGAATCAATCTAGAATACATATAAACATAAGGCTTCTGAGCTACTCGCTACCTATCTACTATCTTCCATGTCATAGGAATATGCTCCCATGCCCAGATCTGAAAAACCAGAGTCCCTATAGTGATTCTACGAGAGTACTCATAGACTATCTCATGGAGGTCTTGATATATGTGTGCTAATGTGTAGCTGCCCCAGTCGAATCTATGGGATGATACAACCATCTGCTCTTGTGTCTCCACCTAGCCACACATAAAACCATGATGTCCTCTATCAGGCATGAGGATGCCTCCGACAAATTTGGCCAAATATACTAGTAAATGATCATAATGATCGCACATATAATCCCATGTCAGATATCAGAGGACTATGGTTTGGTCTCCAAAGTATGTCTAAGCAGAAGCAATGGCTATAGTAGAACGAGACTCAAATTGTACCTTATGACCCATCAATGGAATGCCTAAAATGCGCCACACATCCTTAGGTGTGACTATCATCTCACTATTCAAAAAGATCAAAGGTGTTGTGCTCTGAATGCCATCTCTCGAAAAGCGCAGTCAACAACCCTCAATTTACCCTAATATCAGGTAATTGTATAAGTGATGCTAATCCTACATGGGCTACGATCTGTAACTTTGCATCTATCAAAGATTGAGACAAAGAAAGGAATCATCCTAGATAAGGTCCTCAAAAGGACACTACCTTAAAATAAATCTGTCCACAAAAAACAAATACAGGTTCAAAGCAGTATTTTATCTAAGGAAACTATGCAGAAAAGATATCAGATAAGTCTTTTTGGTCTTCAGATAGTGCAAACCATTCAAAGTTGGAATAAAATTGATGTAGAGTGGGGCAATGGAAGCTTGTTAATTGTCTCAAATAGGGAAAAGTACCCTAGATCACCAAGTTACAAGGAAAAAATGCTAAATGTTTATCACAAGTGTGGAAAAAGGACCTTTTTAAGGCTATCACAACCCTAAAACCCCAAGGGCAACCTAATCACTAGGTTTCACCAATCCTTCAACACCAACTACCAAGATTGGCTTCACAAGAAAATGACCTTTATTCACAATGATACCCCAAAGTGACATATAGGACTAGGGGTGACCTATTCTTGTAGGTATGGTCTATTTAGGTCCCTATTATTTAGCTCCAATGGTTCTTTCACTCAAATGCAACCCATATGCCATGGTTACTTCACAAACCCAAGACTATGCTTATAGCCTTTTTCAGAAGGAAAATTGACTTTAATTGAGATTCTTACACATAACCCCCATAACTAATATGTTATTCAAGGACCCTTTATGGCCTAAGACCTTAGACTTGAACCCTAGAACATGGAAATGAGAAAGAGACAGAATGATACACAAAATTGCTTTTGTAATTAGGACTAATTAGGCCTCCATTTACACTAGAGGTAACTTTATGATGCATCCAATTACCAAACCAATGATTGGATCCTTTTAGGATGTCTAAAAGGGCCTCTTCCTCCAATTTAGAGCCTCTGATCAATTCCCAAATGAGAGTTATGACCGCTGTCCTAATTTTGGATGGGTGCATACATAAGGATATACGCCTAGGGCATCACTTCAATCCCATTTTACTGCACTTTGAAGATCCTATCTTGAAAAATATCAAAGAGCATCATAAGAACAAGCTTTCCACCAACGGTCATTGAATTCCCATGGTGGAAAGTGGAAATACACTTAATTTTCTAAGAAACTCTGAATTAGGGCCTATAATCTAGGCAGTGAGTTTGTAAATTGGATAACTTTCAAACCAAGATCGATCAACACATGAGACCAAAACCAAATGAAAGAAGATTCATAAAAATAACCATTGGTGTCATAATTTCATTTCCCTCTATCCATACCCGACCATACACAATGACTGTCTCTCGGGAATGCAAGGAAATAGTTACTTTTTATTGATTTTCAAATGCCAAATTACATGATCAGCCTACCACCTGCTTGAAAGGGATATTTTAGGAACTCCCAATGGTTACATGACAATTTTTAACTGATTTCACCATTTGGGAGTTGGTTTTCAAAATGTTGTTAAGTTTGCTCAAAAGTTGTTTGACAACTTTTGAGCAAGTTTTACATTTTTTGCAATTTCACAAATCTAGTGACCAAACTTGGTCATGATGTTATTTTTGTGATTCCTAGTGGATCCAAACATTAAAAAATCAAAAATAACCTATTCCTATGGTTTTTTATCATTAATGACTCATAGTTACCCAAGGGCTCATAATGTGCCAATCTTGGAACCATGGCCTTACAAGGTGATCGAATGATTAACCCAATGTCTTATAATTACTAAAGCCCTCTTAGGACCTTGAGAGAACCCCTAGGTTCCATAGGAACACTTAGTTCATTTAGGGTTCTCCTGCACCAAAAAATAACTATTAAACTAGAAATGACTTTTTTTTTACACCATACTAGATGCGATTTGCGATTTCCTGGATGCAATTGGCCATCCAGGAAGTGGGGTGCGATCCTGTTTGCACAGGATGCGAGCAAATTCAAAAATTCACAAAATTTACACTATGCAATACAAGACCTCCTAACATGGTGCGGTCCTAAATGTATGGGATGCGAGCCAATATTTTTCATAAAAATAGGATGTGACGTGGGATTGACCAGACGTGATCTCGGACACGGGGTGCAACACTAAACTAAAACCTTCATAACTTTTGCAAAAATAGACAAAAATGGAAGCTGAAAACATGGAAAGGTAGGTTTTGAGTTACTCACTGGCAATGCATAATCGACTGGGCACTGATGTCAATGGGTGAGCTGGAATCGATGCTTCTCCATGGGGACCACTATCTTCTCTACAGAGCTCTGAATTTACTAAAGACAAAAGTGAAAATAAAGGGGTAAAAAGAAAATTTTGGGATATATATTGACCTTTTTGAGCTATTTAAGAGCTTTGGAACTCCTCCTAGATTATCAAAATTCAAGTTTATTCTTCTCTGATCAATCAGGAATGAAATCGAATGCACAGATGATGTTTTCTACAACATGCTATAGATTTTATGACAACTTCACAAAAATGCAGAATTGCTATACATGTTCCAAAAATAACTTGCAAGCTTTTCACAATCAGTTTTCTGGGTTCTCTATCATCAAATTACACATTACTCATCACAATATTGGTCCTCCATTATTTTATCAGACTAAGAACTCACATTTTAATGTAGTTAACTTGGTAAAATTATATTTTCTCTTAACACACCTTCGCTTCTTCATTTCTTCTAATTGATTCTTTCTCGATCCAATCAATCAGTTCAAGTGAAATATCATTCTATAGAGGGATTTTATTCTTTTTCCTTCGATTTCATTCCTGAGGGGGCATGATCAAACTTAAAATCAAACAAATTCTTGCTAAAAAATCATTAAAATGACTTCATCATCAAAAGACTAGTGGCATGTCAATTTACTTTGATCAAGTCAGGACTGTTGGATAGAAGGCTTCGGTTCTCACAAGCTAGATATCTATGTCTACATATTCTAAGATCTTTATTAAGCTCCTGATAGCTTCATACTGACTTTAGTTTGATCAAGTTTGAAGTCAATATTATCAATTCTCGTTCGATAAAGTTCAGAATTGATACCTTAGAGCTCCTAGCAGCTTCGTGTTGACCTTCGTTTGATCAAGTTTGGCGTCAGTATTATCAATTCTCATTTGATCAAGTTTAGAATTGGTATCTTTTAGATTTTTGATTTATTGAACTTTGTTCGATCAAGTTCAAATTCAATACTATCAGTTTTAGTTCAATCAAGTGTGAGACTGATCTCATCAGAGATTTTGTTCAATCAAGTGTTAAATTCTCAAACTTTCTAAAGTGAACATCAATCATTCTTTGAATCAATGCACTGCTCGCACATCAATTCAAAGAGGGAAAAATGTAACCACCCTAATTTGGTCTTCTATGACCAGAGACCCTATTTTCCCTAAGTGTGATCATACCCCTAATTATGTCAAGACAATTCTTCAATTAATTGGCATAATTCATTTAAATAAAATTTAATCTCCCAAGTGATCTTATTACTAATTTAAATTAATTTCCTTAGCCGATTAAATCAAATCAAATAAATTAAATTAAAAAAATTAAATACATGGCTAAGGTAATTAATTAAAAGAAATTAAATAAAATCCTAGTTACAATTCCTCACTTGCAAAATGAAAAGTCAATCCATTAGCCAATGAGAGTTAAATCACTTGGATCACCTCACATGGATCACCAAGGATTCAATCTCCACCTCTCTTTACCATTCAATCCTAACCTCTCATTCCTTAAATTCTTCTATAAAAGGAATGAATTTTGAGCTTAATTAGCCCTTAATCTTCACAATTTGAAAGAATCCTTATGTTGTCCCTAATTTCTTAATTGTTGAAAGTAATCTTATGCTGCTCATATTCTTAGAGATTTTAAATGCATTTTATCTCACTACTCTTATAATTTCATAATCTTTCAATTGGAGCTCTAAAATGAACTTTGATTGAGCATTTAGCTTGCATTCTTTAAATCTTCCATTCTGAGCATGACGTTGTCACTAATTTATGCATAATATGAGGACAATTATAGCATATTTCATACTCTTCTTAGATAGGGAGCAATATGTCAATTTTGGTGATGTATATGTGCTTTTCCTTTGATATTTCATGTTTATTTGACTAATGCAATGACATATTGAAGTGTTGTGTTGCAGTTAGGAGATCCACAAAATACACACATAACAATTAGTGTCTTTTCCAAAGTCATGTGTTTTAGCAGCAATGTGAGATTCGGTAGTAACATAGTTTGAAGCTTGGTTACTTCATCTCTAATTTTTCTTTCTTCCTTTTAATTTCAAGTCTCAACCATTTCAATTCTACAAATTTCTCATAATGCATTTGGCTCGGTTGACAGACTTTGTTCACTTGCTTTTAGATCCTCATTTATTTTAGCAACCTTTTCACTATGCTCAGTAGTGAATTGCTCTAGTGTGCAGAAATTTTAAACTAATTTGATTACTTCTGATATGATTGGTTCTAGTGTAGTTACTAGCTCAGAAAGTTTTACCTTTTTCTCTACCACTTCCTGGATGATTTTCTCGGTTAGCTTGTATTGACACTTCTCTTATGCACATTCTTCATTGACCTTGTCAGATTCCACATTCTATGATGTTATGGCCTCGGTTAGAACTGCTAGTTGATCAAGGATTGGTGAATTTTGATCAATTTGAGTGTCAGGAACTATCTCCAATAGGATTTCCTTTGTAGTATCCAAGACTTGTGAATTTTTGTGCTCCTTGAGCTTGTCCTGTATTGCCTTCCATTTTCATAGTTATCCATACTTTGTTAGTGACTCAGGATCCAGTGTTCTTGGATCACAACTGGGTATGTCAATGAACTCATCAAGTGTTACTGGTGCTTTTTTCTTCTTATTCTTTTTCATCTAGGGAATAATGCTAGAAACAGGGGAATGAAGGATAATAGAAAGATCCTTCTCTATCTCTGTTGATTTCGGTGACTGCCTGGGAGGTGTGGTGCCTTTGATATGTTGCTTGGTATGAACCTATTGGTTGGTTGTAGATGTCTCTACTTCAACCTTGTCTTTATCTGCATCCTTGTTTGCCTCTTCAGTGTTCTTGGAAATGGCATCACTCGATTCTTCCTCTCCACTTATATCTTTCTTCTCCTCATTTGTATCTTTCTTCTCCCCATGTGCATCTTTTTGCTCCCCATGTTCTTCACCTTTTTCCTCTGGTATGTTTACATCAGGCTTCGGTGGTGCCTATTGTGATTCAGTAATCACATTGATTTCTTGAATCAAGTAGGGAAGTTTACTGGGTATAATTGCCTATGCAACATCTGTAGTGTCCTTTTCATTTGTAGGCTCAGTGGTAGTAATCACTTCTTCATCTTCCTTGGCTTCATCAACAGGATCACCTTCAGTGACATCTTGCATTTTTATGTCTGGTGTTTCTCCTAGTAATTGCAATATCTGAGGTATATCATCATGACCTTACTTTCCTCTATTGTCTAGTCAATTGGATTGAAATCATTCGTGTCATTGATGAAAATATGCTCAGGGTTTGGTGTGGCCTCCTTCTCCTTTGTGTGAGCAATCCTGATGATATCTAGTATCTTCTTGGGTGGATTGAAGATTTCGGTCCAAAGCTTATTGCTTTCTGCATCAATCTCTTCTAACCTATCTTGTAGTACTTTGTATGCTCTTGTCTTAGCCAAAAATTTCTTTGCATGCTCCTACATTGTTGATTCAATTTCTTCAACTATTGAATCAGGCATGAATGTAACTAGGGATCTCTCCTTCATCTGTTTCTCCATGTGTAATGCATATGTCCACCTAGCTAATATCTTATCATTTAGCTTAGTGATGGGAGATTCTTACTCCTATTGTATTAGTCCTTCGATGTTAAATTTGGGAAGAAGTTTAACACCTGTAGATGCTAAGTGCATAAAGTATTTATCCTTGTCCATTTGCATGAGGATTTGAATAATATTTTTAAAGTGTTTTTCCTATTGAGATCTCCTGATTTACTCTTCAGTAGGTTTCTCAATCGAGGAGGAAATGCTAGTATGGTGAGTTTTCCATTCTTGGCCAGATCCCCAGTCGTAGGTTGACATGTTTGATTTATCTTGATGTTTAGTATGGTCTGATTGATGTTGAAGACTTGATGTTTGAAATAGGGGTATTGATTGGTATATAGTTGGCATGTCTTGATTTGGAATCCTTTGAGTAGATCTTGGTTTTTGATAGGATGAGGGTCCTTGAGTAGATTCATCAATAGATTATCCCTTTGGATTGAGATTAAATTTTTGTTGTTGGCTTCAAGTTTGAACCATGAAATAAAATCATAGTTAAGACTTCGAGATGACTAGATTAATGGGTCAATGTCAAATATTTCCAAATGTTCACTTGTCCAAGATATTGGTAAGAGGTACATTGATGAAAAGATGTTAAGCCTTCTATAAGGTATCATTATTTGAGACCTGAATGTCTTCTGGATGACATTTATGACCGAGATAATTGTGGTTTACTTTGGATGAGATAGAGCACAATAAGTAAGACCACTTGATAATCTAGAATAAGAGACAAAGATGAGTCAAGCCACTATGTGTCAAGAACTAATGATTGCTATGAGAAGGTACAATGAGTGATTTTAGGCCATGCAGATAATAAATAGGATGAACATAAGGTCATCAAGGATCAAAGTAACTACTAGATTCCAATGTAAGCCCATACAAAAATTCCTTGGTTCACATGCGAGTTGCTGATGTCAAAGTATTTTTTCATATGACAATTTTATTGGGTTAAAATGATAATGTAATGCACAAAGAGTTTTCCACTTGACCTAGATGAATTTTTGGACCAATTTGCATAATCTTGAGGTGATAATGTCAATTTATGAAAGTGTCTTATGTTGTTTTGGTGTCATTTTTGGGTGATTCAAACACATCAAAAACAAAGGAGTGAAATAAAGCACACTTTCTAGCCCTAGAGTCAATTGGCTTAGTAAGAAAATTCTCGCTTGTTAACTTAGGTACATAACCAATAGCTCATCATAGTACAACCACCACCATCCGCACAATGGGTATAGTGATGTCGTATTAGCTTGATTCAAATTCTAATGGGTCCATGATATGAAGAATGTCTTGGGGGAGTTACTATCTCCCTTGTACTTGGATTATGCACTTTTGGAGATGAACCACGTGGTTACTACTCTATAGAGTCTATTAAGGGTCTCCGTTCGAGTACATTGTTTATGTTCACACAAGCGGGATTCAGGCATATAGCCCTACAAATAACCTTATCATGAGTAGTCCCATAAATATGATTGAGACCCAAGGGCCCTACTATGTGTTAGGAAAGAGACAAGTATAAGATCAAATGGTACATGAATTCCAAGGCTTTGGCCCTAAGAAGAAAATTTGATTAACATGGGTTGGAGTGATGTGGCTTACACCTCATTCTCACGTGGGTCATTCCTGGGAGACTTTTACCTCAACTAGAAGGCTCATCTAAAAGGTATACATGAAAGGAAATGGATAACAAAGAGAAGGTATAGATTTTTGATTCTCCCTCAAAGAGGAGAAGAGAATAATCTCCTATTTCCCTTTGTTTTTCCCAAACACATAAAAAAATCCAAATTTTTGCCAAATGATTGCTTGCCTAAGACAAGTAAAAAATGTCTAGGTTTCTAATCTTTCCAAAAAGGAAAGAGAGCATAATCCCCTAATGTTTATCTTGACTCACACAAGAAATACCTAATTAAACTAGGTGCCTAGATAACCATTTAAAGAAAACATGATCGTTTGGTTGATGGAGACATTAGGCAACCTGCAAACAATTTTTTTTAGTAGTCTCAACAAGATTCATTTCTTCATCAAACATCCTACAAGCACAAAGGAATTGATAGTTTTCAGTAAAGAGTGTTCTTAGTCTTATTTTTATAAGCGAACCTTCCATTAGACATCGTGCAAAAACATGTTAAGCTACCAGATCAGAGATTCAAAAGACCAACACAACCATGTCAGAGGTTAGAAGCTAAAAATTAGATCAAATCAACCCCTAAAAGTACTCTCTATTTTTGAAATGACAAATTATAGAGGACAGACTGGCATCAAAACTTGTACGACAATTTAAGACTAACCATACGACAAAATAGAGAAGGATGATCTCATGTACGCCAATTTAAGAAGGTTAGTACGACAATTTAAACCAAATGTAGACTCGTATGACAATACATATGATCTGAAATGACAAATTATAGTATAGTGATTTTTCATATGAGCAGGCATGGCAGGGCATAGCCAATGATCATAGTTTTGAAAAAAATTCAAAAATATTGAGAATTGGAGATAAAAACCATTTTGAGCCCCACAATGGGCACCATATGTGTCTGTGGTAAATGTGATCTTCAACCTAAAAACACCAAATACTCAATAAAACATTTGCTCAAGGGTTAGTGATCAATTAAATCAAAATCTAACTTTATGCAACTACCCTCAAAAGTGGCTTATTGCTTCCTAGTTGAGGGAGTGTGATTCTCAATAGATGCTCATCAGTTTGGCATTTAAAATCAGTGACTAGGAAAATCCAAAATGGAAGATTAAAGAGATGGGCATGATGCATGAACTTGCATACTTTTCCCTCAAGAGCATGGAGATAAAATGTATGAATGCAACTAAGCTAAATGCATGCAACATGAATTAATATAAACAATAAGAAAAAAACATGTTAAGAGATGTAAGGCAAGATTCCATTTAAAATAAAAAAGCATAACACTAAGATACCATGAAAATGCATTCTAAAACATGATCAAAATCTAGAATAAAAAATAGAATTATGATGTTACTTCTCAAATTTTGCCCCCCTTTGAGAAAAGGGAGCTATCCCTTTTATAGGAATTCTCTCAAAATGGACGGCCGATATTTAGCCATGAAGGGCGATTGATATGCATTTCCCTTCAATCCATGTGATCTTGATCTGGGTGGAAGGTCATTGATTGGTCAACCTTGTCATTGTTTTGGGGAGAATGAGACAAATTTGGTAATTATCCCCTTTTAATTATTTTTATTTGAATTTTATGTGCTCACACATGTGTGAGGATGTGTGAAGGGGTTCTTTTAATTAAAAGTGTTAGGACTTTTAATTAAACCCTGTAGTTCAATCCATTAAATGGTTTAAGATTTGATTCAACAAGTTGATTTAACTATGCAAGAAAATTTGAGTAAATACTTACATAAATAAGGTCTAGCAATAAATGCCTTTGATTTAGGATTTTTAAGGCCAATTAGTCAAATTAGGGGCTATGGGTTTAATAGACCAATTTTAGGTGATTACAAGTTGTTATTCATTATGATAATACAAGTACAATAAACATATCAAAGAATCATGTTATGCATTCAAAGATCAAACACATTTCAGTTAAATATCACTTTTTAAGAGACAAGGTTGCTTAAAAGGAAGCCAAATAGGAGTACATCAGTACAAAGGAGAAAATAGAAAACATATTCACCAAACCTTTTCCAAAAGATGCCTTTGAGTATCTCAGAGGCATGCTTGGGATGAGAACCCCTCCACGTAAGAACTAAATTATGCAGGAATGCATCAGTCCAGTAGTTATCAAAGATATATTATTCCCTAGACTTGATGCTTGGATCCACTCCTTTGGGGGAGTGATCACAGGAACATAACATAACATATTTGGGTGATAAAGTACCTAGTTTGTTGTAGGAATCAAGATTTTAAAAAGAAACACTTTGCAGTGATAGGATGTGCAGAGAAGGGATATAACTATGGCACCCTTTTCCATTGATGTCAAAGGGGGAGAGATTCAGGTGAAAAATCTCTACTACCTTAGGGGGAGCCATGAAGAGGATATTGAGAAAGTTGTATTAAGAATCCTATTATTGGGTTGATTTTTTTTCACATATGGTTCCATCAGTACCAAAGAGGGATATGTTTGTAATTGTTGTTATTTGTGTTGATGACAATTATTCAATTGTGTATTGTCATTGATGTTTACACATGTATAGTGATGTTTACACAAATGTCTAATCCTATCTGAGAACAGTCAGTTTATGCCAAGCACTCTCGAGCATTGAAGAAGACCAAAGTGATTTTCAGTTCTAACCGAGTTCACTCGGGCATTATATTTTTGGTCGGGCATTGAAGGATTTTAGTAGTAACCGAGTTATGCTTTTAGTGATAGCCGACTAACAGAAATTTATATTTTATGGTTAATTGGTTATATGAAGCCGACAAAAGTTTTATTGATTATTTGGAAGGTTATTAAGGCTGACTTGGTAAGGCTTATCATATATTTAAGGTCAAGTTTGGATTGAATATAGAGTAAGTAAGAAAGTAAGATATGTGTTTACAACATGAAGTGTGGAGGAAAAATCAGATGGGATTTTGACTGAGGATGAAACATACGGAGCTGCAATAGAGTATCTGATCAGTGAGGATCAAGTAATTAAATCCATAGTAGAGATTTGAATTAGCAAAGACAGTTGCTTCTCAAAACAGGTCAATCTATTGTTACTCTCTAACAATTGTATCAGTGATCTAAATCTCTTTACATATTAGACTTAATGGTCTTTTGTAAATCCTCTCATAAGGTGACATTTCTATATTGAGGTTTTTAAAGACCTTTAATAAGGCCACTCCTTAAAGGGTGACTAAATCCTCTAACATGGTCACACCTAACAGTGTGTTATTGTAACCTTTAACAGGGTTGGCTCCTAACAGGGCTCACTTCAGAAGAGTGAAAAATAATGACTAGTTGCAATTGGTGGTTTTTCCCATATTGGGTTTCCATGTTAAATCTTGGTGTTATCTGTGTACATTTTATTTTTTTTATGGTTTATTTTTTTGAAAACAATCATTAAAGGATAATCATAGTTAATATCTTAAGATTTTCTATGTTAACCAAGTGACAGTAGAATATTTGTGTTAACCGATCAACAGTGATAAATTTGTTTAAGACATCTAAGGGACTTGGATTTGTTTTTGTGGTAACTGATTCACCCCTCCCCTCTCAGTTACTCAACTCATTTCCAACAATTGGTATCAGAGCACCGAGTGCTTACAGGGAAGGTTTCAAGGCCTAAGATAAAGATTAGAGATGTCTTACAGAAGGGAGATCCCCAAGCTCAACAAGGAAAACTTCACTGCATGGAAATATTTGATGAGGCTACATCTATCTACTATTGGAGACACTAGTTTGCAATTACTAGATAACAAGTATGTGGAACCTCCGAGACCTATGTCTGTGGAACAAATGGTGGACATGAAGCATCATAACATAATGATGATTGATATTGCTTCTTCACTCAACTATTTCAAATTTGATAAAGTCAAGGACTATCCTTCTACCTATGATATGTGGAAGAAACTATATGATATACATGGAGGAAATGAAAATGTAAAGAGAGCCAAAGAAGAAAGTCTTAGAGGTCAGTTTGATCTAATGAAAATGAAAGAAGGATAAGACATTACAAAGTAAAGTGAAAGAATCAAGAAAAGTGTCATTACAATCAGAGTTTCTAGTGGAACAATCAAAGACAAAATAGTGGTCAGCAAGGTATTGAGAACTTTATTTCCTATCTATGCAATTAGAGTTTCAGCTATTCAAGAGATGAGATGCAGTAATGATGTAACTCTAGATGGATTGGTTAGAAGACTTACAACTTTTGAGTTATAAAAATTTGACAATTATTCTCCTATCCTAGAAATCTTGAGTATGCATTCAAAGCTAAATTAAACCTTGGAAAGATGAAAGGAAAATAGATTGACAGTGACAGTGATGATGATTCTGATGATGAAGATCTGGAAATCATTGAAGCATTACTTGCAAAGAGAGCTACAAAAGAAAAAGGATAGTACAAAGGAAGAATACCATTGATTTTATTTTCATGTGATGAGGTTGGTCACATTGTTTCTAAGTATCCAAACAAGGAAGAAAAAGGTGAGAGAAAGTTAAACAAGTACAAAGGAAAGAAAGATTTCAAAAGCTACAAAAGCTACAAGGAAAAAGGTAAGAAATCTTGTTATATTGCTAAAGATTATGATAGTGATGAAGATGAAGATGAAATGGTTTAAATTGCTATTAAGGATGATTCAAACAATGAAGATAATGAAAATACTGCACTTTATTCTCATATTAGGAAGAATGACACTTGGATAATTGATAGTGGTTGTTCTCACCACATGACTGGTGATAAAATAAATTTGAACATATTGAGCACTATGATGGTGGGAATGTCAGTTTTGGGAATGATGAACCTTGCTATGTGAAAGGTAAAGGTTGTATTGCTCTAGCAGAAGGAATCAAATGTGATAATGCTTATTGGGTTGAAGTACTAAGGTGTAATATACTAAGTGTGGCACAACTGAATAGTATTGGTTTCAAGGTAGAATTCATGAATGGTAAGGCCAGGCTCCTAGATGGTAAGGGAAACCTAATTCAAACTGGAAGGAAAACAAAAGTTAATCTATTTTATCTTGATCTTAATGAAAGTTCATGTTTTATTGCACAAGTAGAAGAAAACTGGTTATGGCATAAAAGGTCATGTCATGTTAAATTTGATAGCCTGATCAACATAAGCAGTAACAAAAGAGTAAGAGGTATTCCTATTTTGAAGAAACCTGAATTGGCAATATGAAAACAATGTCAAATTGGGAAGATGGGCAAAACTAGTTTCAAGAGAAAGAATTACAATACAAAAGAAGTCTTGGAATTAGTGCATACTAATTTGTGTGGACCAATTGGAACAAAAAGTTACATAGGTGAGAAGTATTTCATTCTATTTGTTGATGACCATTCTAGAATCATGACTATTATGTTTCTTAAAGAAAAATTAGAAGCTTTTCAGAAGTTCAAATGGTACCTTGTTAGAGTTGAAAAAGAAACAAGAAAGAAACTTAAATGCCTACTCTCTAACAGAGGAGGATAATTTATTTCTAATGAGTTCAATGAATTCTTCAATGAAAGAGGAATCAAAATAAAAGTATCTGCTCCAGGTACACTACAACAAAATTGTATAGAAGAAAGAAGGAACAGATCCATTATGGATTGTACAAGAACCTTGATGATTGAAAAGAATGTTGCTGCCAAATACTGGAAGAAAGCCATCAACACTGCAATTCACACCTTGAACCGAGTTCAACTAAAGAAAGGTATTGAGAAGACACCTTTTGAATTATGGTATGGCTATAAACCTAATGTTTGTTATTTAAAAGTATTTGGAAGTAAATGTTACATCTTGAAGGAAGAAAGAAGTGGAAAATTTGATGTAATAGGTGATGAAGGTATATTCCTAGGCTACTCGTGCAAAAGAAAAGCATTCAAATGTTTGAATCTTACTACTCATAAAGTCATAGAAAGTGTGCATGTAAAGATTGATGAGTTTGCAGAGAGAAACAAAGAATAAAGTAGTAAAGATCCTGAGGACTACAAGAATTGTGTGTATTATGAACCTGCCACTATACCTAAGACACATACAGTGGTGATTGGATAACAACCATGTCAACCACTGAATTCATTACCACAAATCTTATTGAAACCTATGCAACCAGCATTGCTAACTTAAGAAACTGAGTCTCAGACTGAAGAAACTGAGTCACAGACAGAGGGAACTGAGTCGCAGACAGAGGCACCTGAGTCTCAAATAAAGGTGCCCGAGTCTTAGATAGTGGAACCTAAGTATCAAACAAAAGAACAAAACAAAATGTTTGAGCATGGTGAACCTAGTGGATCAAGCCCAGAATCATAGAGGAAGGAACATATACTTGAAAAGTATGTCAGAAGGAATCATGCACCTGAACAAATAATTGGAGATTAGACAAAAGGTATAATGATAAGGAACAAAATCAAAGGTACATGTTTTCTTAGTGAAATTGAACCTAAAACTATTAAAGATGCATTGAATGATGAAAGCTGGATCAAAGTAATGAATGAAGAGATTGAGTAGATAGAAAAGAAAAAAACTTGGACTCTTGTACCTAGACCAAAAGATAAAAATGTGATTATTACTAAGTGGGTTTTCAGAAACAGGATGAAGGAAAAAGGAGAAGTTTCCAGAAACAAAGCAAGACTAGTATGTAAAGGATATGCTCAAGAAGAGGGTATTAATTATGGAGAAACTTTTTCACCTGTTGCAAGAATTGAAGGAGTCAGAACTCTTCTAGCATATGCTACACATAAATGATTCAAGGTAGATCAAATGGATGTAAAATATGCATTCTTGAATGAAATTCTTGAAGAGGAAGTCTATATTGAACAACCTGAAGGTTTTGTAGATCCTAAGAAAAGGAATATGGTTTGCAAACAACACAAAGCCTTGTATGGATTGAAACAAGCTCCTAGAGCATGGTATGAAAGATTGCATGGTTACTTGATAAGTATTGGATTTCAGAGAACTAATGACAATAGTAGGTTGTACATCAAAGAAGGAACTTAGAACAAGATACTGTTAGCAGAGATATTTGTTGATGACATACTCTTTAATGGACATGATTATTTATGCAAAGCATTCTCCGAAGCTATGAGTAAGGAATTTTAGATGTCTATGTTTGGTGAAATCAAATTCTTTGTTGGTTTACAAGTTTATCAAATGAAGGATGGCATCTACATTACTCAGTATAAATACATCAAAGAGATACTGAATAAATTTGGGATGGAAGATTCCAGACCAGTTGGAACACCTATTCCTACTGGACATAATTTTTCTAAGGTTGATGATTCAAAGGAGGTAAATCAGACTACCTATAGATCCATGATTGGTAAAATTCAATATGTTGTTCACACTAGACCCAATATTGCATTAGTAGATGGTATTGTTGAAAAGTTTTCAGCTAATCCTAGAGAGAATCATTTAATGGCTATCAAAAGGATTCTGAGATATCTTAAGGGTACTGAAGAGTATGGATTATGGTATACAAAAGGAGGAAACTTTGATTTGAAGAATTTTACTGATGCTGATTGGGCAAGAAGTGTTGATGATAGGATGAGAGCAAGTGCTGGAGCATTATTTCTTGGAAAGAGGTTAGTCTCCTATACTAGCAAGAAACAAAACTCCATTTCTCAGTCTACAACAGAGATAGAATATGTTGCTGCAACAGTGAATTGTTCAAATATCATATGGTTCAAATAGTTGTTGTCAGGTATGAAGGAAGAAATCAAAGAACCAGTTATTATCAACTGTGACAACACTAGTGCAATTAACATTTCAAAGAACCCTTTGATGCATACTAAAACTAAACATATTGGAATAAAGTATCATTTCTTGAGAGATTTGGTTCAGGACAAGGAAGTAAGATTGGAATATGTGAATACGAAAGAACAAATTGTAGACATATTCACAAAACTGTTAGTAATAACTGAGAGGGGGGGGAGGGGGGTGAATTAGTGGCCTCAAAAATTGATCCTTAAATCAACCCTTAAAACTTAGTAACAAAAAATTATACCTCTAGTTATCTTTAGTCCTATAAGATGAATGCCTCCAAATACTTATATCAAATTACTACTTGTCGGAATGCTTTGTAAAACCTTCTACTGTATGTTTACCGATAAGAAGTCTGTTAATTTACCAAAATATAGTAAATAACTAGTGTATACTGATCAATCCAGATTTACTTATGTGAAATGCAAAACAATAAAGTAATGACTCATAAACACATTACACATGGATTTTTAATGTGGAAACCCTATTAAGGGAAAAACCACTGGGATCGGTAACCCAAATTTTCACTCTTCTAAAGTGAGCTAGGTGAAGAACCAACCCTGTTAAAGGTTACAAACACACTGTTAGGTGTGACCTTGTTAGAGGATTTAAATGAATATTTTGTCACTTAGTATCTGGAATCTAATGCTACCATCCTTGATCAAACACTCACTTGGCCTGTCAATAGGTATCAGACATATCCAATGCTACTTTGTATGATCAAAATTTTTGATACTCCTTGGGATATATCTCAATTAGAAAAGAATTTTAAGTCCTAATCATTAAGAGACTTGATGTTTCAATGGTTAAATTGAAACAGTAAATTGATCTGTTCACATATACAACTAGAATTGCAGATTTTTAGATCTATTGTAAGTGTATTACCGTTCTGATCAATGTTATCAATTCAATGCCTTTTCTCCACACTATTTTTCTCTATGATGCTGCATCACTATTCGTCAGTGTCTGTAGAATTTAGTTCTTTCCTCAGATTGATTGATCAGGTCTGAATGAAGATTTTCTTCTGCTTCAGAATCTCTTCAGCATCTATTTTCTTGTCAGTCCCCTTATTCACATTGAATAAGCTTGTCTCTTATATAGACATGATTTCACCATTTCTTGGCTTTCTTGATCTTGACGTGATCCACAATTCTCACCAATTAGATTTAAAGCAAAACTCTTATTTTTATATCGTAGAGATCTTCTTGCCAACTGGACTAAGAAGCTTTAAATCCTTTAATTATCTATGGCTTTATCTTGTCAATTAAAATAATGATAAGTACTAGTTAAGTCTATATTTAGCTCTTGATAGCTAAGCCTTTTGTCATTTCTAAACTCTTTGTTTTGTTAGTCAATACTTCAGTTAGCCATCTTTGACAATTGACTATTCCGTTGGTGAGACTTCAGTTGTCTTCAGGATCTTTGTCCTATTTTTCTATCCATCGGGCAACACTGTAAAACTATTTGTCAGGTTACACTGTGCTTTTCTCATCAAGTAACACTGTGAATTTTCTCATCAGTAATGTTGTGTTTTTTCTCATCGAGTAACACTATGACTTGGATCTCATTGGTTTACTCTATCTGTCGATGTGCACTCCATTGGTGTATATAGTCACTTTGTGAATACTTAACTTTTATGCATTACTGATAGCATAACCTTTGATTTATTAGTTCTTTGAAGTCTTTAGAAATATGTACATGACCATATAAATTACATCAAGTTGACATCAATGAAAATACAATACATTAACTGATTTAATGTCTTACATTAACTTTTCGTGTCTTGGTGATCATCAACTTAACATCTTCAAACATTCAATCAGTTATAGTTCATCAATCTCTCCCTTTGGAATTGATGGAAACACACTACATTATCACACTATATTATCACTAATACAATATGAAATATACTAGTTGAAGTTCATCAAACTACCAATCTTATGTACTATAACCGATACAAATATCTGGTCCTCGGTAAGCTCACATAGCTTAGATTTGATTCTTTTATCTCTCTTTCTATTTGCAATCCCTTCACTAGATAGATGTAGAATCTTTCTTCTTCTGATGTGATGTGTTCTCTTCTTGTGTCAAAATCTCTCCCTTTGACTGTTCTTTTCTTTTTATGTCTCTTTCAGTAATCTCTCCCTTTGTATGTACTCTCCCTTTCTGGTTACATCTCTCCCTTTGGATAATGTGATAATGGATATAATCTCTCCCTTTGAAAACAATTCCAAACAAGTATTTGACCGTAATTCCAAATAATCCTTTCTATCCATAATATACTCCTTGAATTTCCCAATCCATCACTAATATAACAACTCTAGTGATTGGAGTAGATAAATACCTTGCTATGTACAAATGTATCTTTGAAGTCCATCTCTTTTCTTGCATCAACTTGAATGATACTCTGATAATATGTCGGCTGATGCAGCCTTCTAGTCATCTTATTGACCAGTAGACAAGGGTCTGACCCTTAGTCTCTTTCTCAAGTACTCAAATGTATCCTTGGGAAGTGGCTTGGTGAAGATATTAGCTAATTTTTCCTTTGATTGTACATACTCAAGTATCACCTCCTTTTCTTGAAATTTTTCTCTCAAATAATGATACTTGATAGCAATATTCTTTGTCTTAGCATGCATGACTAGATTATTGGAAATGTTTATTGCACTGGTATTGTCACAATAGATAATTACTAGTTCAAGAATTTTCATATGCATACCTTCCAATAACTATTTGATCCATGCAATATTTGAGAAGTTTGCAGTAGTAGCAACATACTTTGCTTCTATAGTAGACTGAGAGATGCATCCTTGTTTCTTGTTGATCCATTTGAAAAGTCTATTACCCATAAAGAATGCTCCTCCAGTTGTTCTCTTTTGGTCATCAATGTTTCCAGCCCAATCAACATCGGTAAAGACCTTAAGTTCAAATTTTATATCTCTTCAATACCATAATCCATATTCCTTGATATTCTTCAGATATCTTAGGATTCTTTTCACAGCAGTCATGTGTGATTCCCTGGGATTAGTAGAAAATCTTGCAACTATTCCTACTACATGTGCAATAACTGGTCTAGTATGTACAACATACATGAGTTTTCCAATCATTGATCTGTACAAAGTCTGATTTACCTCAGGTGACTTGTCCTCCTTTTTCAGCTTACATCCAGTTTCCATCGGTGTTCCAACTAGCTTGGAATCTTCCTCTTGAATATTTTCAGTACTTCCTTGATGTATTTGGATTGTGTAATGAAAATACCTTCATCTTGTTGCATGATCTATAGACCAATAAAGAACTTGATCTCTCCAAACATAGACATCTCAAAATCTTTTCTCATTTCATTTTCAAATGATTTGCATAGCATATCATTGCCTCCAAATATGATGTTATCAAAAAATAATTCAGCAATCAAAATGTTAGTATTAGTATCTTCCTTCAAATAAAGATTACTATTTTCACTAGTTCTTACAAATCCAATACTTATGAGATAGGAATGAAGTCTTTCATACCATGCACTTGGTGCTTGTTTCAATCCATACAAGGCTTTGTGTAGTCTACATACCATGTTCCTCTTGTCTGGATCAACAAACCCTTTTGGTTGCTCAATGTATACCTCTTCCTCAAGTATTCCATTTAGGAATGCAGACTTGACATCCATCTGGTATACCTTGAATCCTTTAAATGTAGCATAAGTAAGTAATATTCTCATTCCTTCTAGCCTAGCAATGGGTGCAAAGGTTTCTCTATAGTCAATCCATTCTTCTTGTGCATACCCCTTGCATACTAGTCTTGCTTTGTTTTCAATGACTTCTCCATTCTCATTCAGTTTATTTCTGAATATCCATTTTGTATCGATGAAATTCATGTCATTTGGTCTTGGTACAAGTGTCCATGTCTTTTTTTTCTCAATCTACTCAATTTTTTCATTCATAGCACTAATCCATTCTTCATTATCAAGTGCAACATTACAGATTTTGGCTCAAAATCATAAATTAGACATCTTGTCTTTAGAGACTTACTTCTATTTCTCATAACAACCTTCTTGTATCCAATGATCTGGTTCAGTGGATGGTTCCTTTTGACATACCTGGCAAGTACATGTTCAATTCTTTTCCTATCATCTTGATCATCATTTTGTCCTTCATTCTGATCTCCATTACTTGGTACATCATCTTGAGCAATATCCTGATTTTCGGTATTTGCAGCTTGATGCTTGGTTGTAATATTCTGTTGCTTAGGAGCTATACATTATTGTTCTATAAGAGTGTTAGGTTATTCATTGTAACAAAACCTATTGTAGTCCTCTGTTTCTTTTGTGCTTTCCTTTTCATTCTTCTCTGCAAATTCATCTATCTTTACATTTGCACTTTCAACAATTTTGTTAGAGGCTTTATTGAGATATTAATAAGCCTTGCTCTTGGTGGAATACCCTCGAAAGATACCTTCATCAATTTTGGAGTCAAGCTTTCCATTTCTATCATCTTTTAAGATATAACATTGACTACCAAAGATCTTGAAGTAACTTACATTGGGTGTGTAACCATACCATAGCTCATAGGGTGTCTTCTTGGTGTCTTTCTTCAATTGTACTTTGTTCAATGTGTAAACAACAGTACTAACAGCTTCCCTCTAGAATATTTGGGTGATGCCTTTCTCTATCATCAGTGTCCTTGCATAATCAACAATGGATTTGTTCCTTCTTTCAGAAATTCCATTTTGCTGTGGTATTCTTAGTGCAGAGACCTATCTTTTGATTCTATGCTCATTGCAAAAGTTAGTGAATTCATCTGAAATAAATTCCCCTCCTCGATCTAATCTTAAGCATTTCAATTATTTACCGCTTTTTTTTTTCTACCATTGCTTTGTACCATTTAAACATCTTGAATGCTTCTGATTTATCTTTTAGAAACATAACTGTCATCATTCTATAGTAATCATCAACAAAGAGAATGAAATATCTATCACCATAGTAACTCTTTTTCCTCATGGGTATACATAGTTCAGTATGGACTAATTCTAGAATGGCATCAGATGTATGGGTTTTGCTTTTGAAACTAGACTTTGTCATCTTACCTTTTTGACAATTTTTGCACATGATATTGTCGGGCTTAGTCATCGTCGGTATGCCTCTTACATTTCTCTTTTTGCTTATCTTTATCATGTTGTCAAAGTTTACATGACACAATATTTTATTCCACATCCATATGTCTTCGTTTCTAGCCATTAAGCAAGTGGTTTCAGTATCATTCAAATAGAATAAGTTACCTTTGGTTTGTTCACAAGTTCTGATCAATCTTCCTGATTCATTGTAGATCTTTGCCTTCTTATTCTCAAATGCCACTCTATGACCTAAGTTATTCAGCTGAGAAACACTCAATAGATTATAATTCAATCCTTTCACCCAATAATCATTTTCACATTTTATCAGGTTATTCAACATTATAGTTCCTTTACCTTCAATTGGACAAGGTGTATCATTAACCATTCTTACTGAACCACCATTGTAGTATTCAAAAGTCTCAAAATTTTGTTTTTCACCAGTCATATGGTGAGTGCAACCACTATCTATGATCTAGACATCATTTTTACTAACTTTAGATATGAGTGCAGTTTCTACATACCTTTCTTCATCTTCATCTAAATCATCTTTTACTGTCACCAACACCATCTCGATGTCTTCATCAGATTCTATGTTAGCATCTTCATCTTTGCATGTATCTAGGTAACTGGCCTTGTTTCCTTTGTTATTGTAGTCTAGGGTATGTCTTCTTTCTGATTGTCGGTTGCTTCTGTAATCTCGGTTATCATCTCTATCAAACTTCTTTTCAAATGAACTGTCATTACTTCTATCATCTTTTCTTCTGTTAGGACATCTTGTAGCAAAGTGTCCAATCTATTTACAATTAAAACATAAAAGTGGTAATTTACCTTTGCCTCTCTGCATTCTTCTAGCCATAAGTTCTTTAATTTCATCAAGATCTTCTTCTTCACTTTCACTTTCACTATCTTTTCTCATAGTGTGTTTATGACTTGATTTTCTTATTCTCAAAGAAGATTGGAATATAGACTCTATGTTTGGTAAGACACTATTATCAAAGTTATTCATCTCAAATGAAATCAGTCTTCCAATCAAACTATATAGAGTAACATTGTTATTTTATACTACTCTCATTTCTTGTATGGAAGATGCTCTAATAGCATAAGTAGGCAGTAAGGCTCTTAGAAATTTACTTACCACTGTCTCTTCTTCTAGTACACCTCCAAATCCTCAGATAGCATTGACTACCTCTTTGATTCTTGTGCTGTACTGTGTGATGTTTTCACCTTCTTTCATTATGAGATCATCAAAATTTCCTCTAAGGCTTTCTGCCTTGGCTCTCAGAACATTTATATCACCACCATGTACAAGCTTCAATTTATCCCACATCTTCTTTGCAGTTATGCATGTTTTGACATCTTCAAATTCAACATCAGAGAGTGAGGAAGCAAGCTCTATTATCATGTAGTTGTGCTCATGCTTCTCTCTCATTTGTTCAATTGTGAGAGCTCCTGTGGGAAACACATATTCAATATCTAAGTATTGAGTAACATCATTTCCAATACCTGATAAGTGGAGTCTTATTCTGCTTTTCCATGAAGCAAATTTGTCTTTGTTCAACTTGGGCACATCTTTTCTATTCATCTTATGATCTTTAGCTTAGGTCTTGAAACCTTCCTTCTAATCACACAAGCTCTAATACCAATTGTTAGTAATAACTGAGAGGGGGGGGGGGGGGGGGGAANGGGTGAATCAGTGGCCTAAAAAATTGATCCTTAAATCAACCCTTAAAACTTAGTACCAAAACATTATACCTCTAGTTATCTTTAGTCCTATAAGATGAATGCCTCCAAATACTTATATCAAATTACTACTTGTCAGAATACTTTGTAAAACCTTCTACTGTATGTTTACTGATAAGTAGTCTATTAATTTACCAAAATACAATAAATAACTAATGTATACCGATCAATCTGGATTTACTTATGTGAAATGCAAAAAAATAAATTAATGACTCATAAACACATTGAAAAATGGATTTTTAACATGGATACTCTGTTAAGGGAAAAACCACTGGGACCGGTAACCCAAATTTTCACTCTTCTAAAGTGAGCTTGGTGAAGAGCCAACCCTGTTAAAGGTTACAAACACACTATCAGGTGTGACCTTGTTAGAGGATTTAAATGAATAGTTTGTCACTAAGTATCTGGCATCTAATGCCACCATCCTTGATCAAACACTCACTTGGCTTGTCAATAGGTATCGGGCATATCCAATGCTACTTTGTATGATCAAACATTTTGATACTCCTTGGGATTTATCTCAATTAGAAAATAATTTTAAGTCCTACTCAGTTAAGAGACTTGATGCTTCGATGGTTAAATTGAAACAGTAAATTGATCTGTTCACATATACAACTAGAATTGCAGATTTTCAGATCTATTATAAGTGCATTACCTTTCTGATCAATGTTATCAATTCAATACCTTTGATCCAAACTATTCTTCTCTATGATGCTACATCACTATTCGTCAGTGTCTGCAGAATTTAGCTCTTTCCTCAGCTTGATTGATCAGGTTTGAATGAAGACTTTCTTCTCCTTCAGAATCTCTTCAACATCTATTTTCTTGTCACTCACCTTATTCACATTGAATAAGCTTGTCTCTTATATAGACATGATTTCACTATTTCTTGGCTTTCTTGATCTTCGTGTGATCCACAATTCTTGCCAATTAGATTTAAATCAAAGCTCCTATTTTATCTCGTAGAGATCTTCTTGCCAACTGGACTAAGCAGCTTTAAATCCTTTACTTATCTATGGCTTTATCTTGTCGATTAAAACAATGATAAGTACCAGTTAAGTCTATATTTAGCTCTTTCCAACTAAGCCTTTTTTCATTTTTGAACTCTTTGTTCTGTCAGTCAATACTTCAGTTAGTCATCGGTGACAACTGACTGTTCCGTCAATGAGACTTTAGTTGTCTTTGGGATCTCTGTCCTATTGTCTATTTGTCTGGAAACACTGTAAATCTGTTCATTGGGTTACACTATGATTTTCTTGTTGGGTAACATCGTGACTTTGCTCATCGGTAATGTTGTGCTTTTTCTCTTCGGGTAACACTATGAATTTTCTCTCATTGGTTTACTTTGTCCGTTGTTGTGCAATTCGTCAGTGTATATAGTCACTTTGTGAACACTTAAATTTTATGCATTACTGATAGCACAACCTTTGATTTATTGGTTCTTTGAAGTCTTTAGCAATATGTACATGACCATACAGATTATATCAAGTTGACATCAATGAAAATACAATACATTAACTGATTTAATGTATTTCATTAACTTTCTGTGTCTTGGTGATCATCAACTTAACATCTTCAAACATTCAATCAGTTATAGTTCATCAAAAGCCGTTACCTAAGGATGCATTTTTATATCTTAGAGGAAAGGTAGGGATGATTCCCCTAATTGGGGCTCACTAATGGACAACTTAGTGATGCATCAACCGAGCTATAGAAAATATTTAACATTTTGATGCAGATATTCAGAGCTCATTGCATATGAATCAGTACAAATAGGTACATTACAACTTCATTGTATGTGTATTGGTTAGTTTCTTTGGCATTGGTTGTCAAAGAGGGAGAGTTTTATTGATTTCATAAATATTACTAAGGGAAAGATTGATGGCAGAAGGAGAAATTTAATTAGAAACAAAGATTAATGTAAGAGGGATAAATCTGTATTTCAATGATTGTGAAGATAGAGGGAGTTTTTGGATGAGAATCAGAATGAAGCTAAGGACATTAATAAAATTTGATTCTTATGTCTATTTCTCTATAAATCTTTTTATTATGACATGTTGTGTTTCCATTAATGCCAAAGAGGGAGATTGTTGATGACAATTATTCAATTGTGTATTGTCAATGATGTTTACACAAGTATAGTGATGTTTACACAAATGTCTAATCCTATCCAAGCACAGTTAGTTTATGCCAAGCACTCTCAGGCATTGAAGAATACCAAAGTGATTTTTAGTTCTAACTGAGTTCACTCGGGCATTACAGTTTTGGTCGGGCATTGAAGGATTTCAGTATTAATCGAGTTATGCTTTTAGTGACAGCCGACTAACGTCAGTTTATATTTTATGGTTAATCGGTTATATGAAGCTGAAATTTTTTTTATTGATTATTTGGAAGGTTATTGAGGCCGACATGAAAAGGCTTATCATATATATATATAAGGTCAAGTTTGGATTGAATATGGAGTAAGTAAGGAAGTAAGATATGTGTTTATAACATAAAGTATGGAGGTGAAATCAGATGGGATTATGATTGAGGACAAAACATATAGAGCTGCAATAGAATATCCAATCAGTGAGGATCAAGTAATTAAAGCCAGAGCAGAGATCTGAATCAACAAAGACAATTGATTCTCAAAAAAGGTCAATCCATTATTACTCTCTAACAATTGTAGCAGTGATATAAATCTCTTTACAGAGTAGACTTAACAGTCTTTTGTAAATCCTCTCACAAGGTGACATTTCTACATTAAAGTGTTTAAATAAATCTAAAAAGGCCACTCCTTAAAGGTTGATTAAATCCTCTAATAGGGTCACATCTAACAGTGTGTTATTGTAACCTTAAACAGGGTTGGCTCCTAACAGGGGTCACTTCAGAAGAGTGAAAAATAGTAACTAGTTGCAATTGCTGGTTTTTCCCATACTGGGTTTCCACGTTAAATCTTGGTTTTATTTGTGTACATTTTATTTGCTTTATGGTTTATGTTTTTTCAATTAATCACTAAAGGATAATCACAGTTAATATCTTAATATTTTCTATGTTAACTGAGTGACAGTAGAATATATGTGTTAACTGAGCAATAATGATAAATTTATTTAATACATCTAAGGAACTTGGATTTTTTTTTGGGGTGACTGATTCACCCCTCAGCTCTCAGTTACTCAACTCATTCCAATAGTTTGAGGTGTTGACATTCACATTTTTTCATTGATGCCAACATATGTTTCAATTGGAAGTTTTAGAAAGACTGGCTATCACACGTACATGCAAGATTGACAATTGTGTATGAACAATGTACAATGTTTTAGTATATGTGATCAAATTTTTTTATAGAGGGAAGCATGTACACCTTATATCTAAGGTTACTAGATTTCATATTGTTCTTTGCATGAGTTACATCTATTTTGGTGAAGCCTAAGTATAGATCAGTGACAAAGGAATATGCCAGAGATGGTCTTTGAGTTTTTGGGATAACTTGGTTGCGAGCATGAGTTTTTGTATGTGAGATTAAAGAATGATAGAAGGTACATGGGAAAAAATTCTTTGTGCTTCTTGAGTCGCTAGATTCTTGATGACATCAGCTGTGGCGTGTGGACTTGCGAAGACCTATTTGGGGACGACCATAGAGATGTAATGTGCTTAGTTAATGATGAGTGTGAATTATGGATCTTTGTGTGTAACTGATGATTTATATTTTTTATTTACTTGTTAAGGTACCATGTGTATCTTAGCAAGGGTCTATGTAATTATTTGTGCATTGGGGAAGTCTTAACATGCCGACCTAATTGCTTGTTGTAATTTGTATAAAGGAAAGTAGTGTCTTCATGTGAAAAGGTATGCATTGGATGCTGCGAGCATGTGGATGTAGAGAAGTGATTATGTTTGTAATGCACTTCATTGGAATTGTATAGCTATCAGTCAGTTCAGTGTTATAAGTATGCTTTCATACTTCTCTTTGGATAGTGGATCTAGAAGGTGGGTTTAACCTTCACATTTGGGCAGTGAGATTTTCATTGCATTCAACTCCTAACAAGGTTGAATGGATTCCTAACAGGGTCTGTCCTTTAACAGGGAATTTGTACTGGATGCAGTAATTAGCTCCTAAAAGGGCTATATATCCTAACAAGGATACAATATTTCTAGTGCAATATTTGTAGGTATTAATTCTCACCGGGGTTTTTTTTCCCCTTAAGAGGGTTTTCCTCGACATCAAATAATTGTGTTATGATTTTTTTATTGAAGTGTTCATATTTGCATTGAGTAATTGGTTTATAAGTTTAAAATTTAAATATTTGGGCACATAATTGATTCACCCCCAGTTGTGTTGATAGACTATTATTTCTAACATTCTTAAGGTATAATACACATTAAATACTTATATCAATATTGCAAACAACATACAAAGCTAGTCTAATATTTTTTAACCCATGTGATTCACAAATCTTTAGACTGCTTAGGTACATACCACATATAAATATTAACTTAATATGCAACGTGAAAAACATTACCTTTTCTTAATATTCTTGTAGTTGTATAAATTTCATAAGTGGTGCAAAGTAATCTAAAAATTCAAGGGAAAACTACCTATAGTCAACATGTACCATCAAAATATCCAAGTTCTTTATGTTCATCATCAAGATACCTATGAAAATCACCAACATGACGGCTATATCAAACTTGAATCCTCTCATCCTCCATCATGAAAAATGAAAAAATAAACAATCTGATCCAAAGAGATGTCACACAAACTACCAAACAAAAGAATATATGCTACTTAAAATCAATATCAAATCACATTCAAGTCCAATGTTAATTGATATTAAGAATTAATCACCATAACTAATCTCTAGTACATCCAAAAAACTATACCTTACAACCAAGACATACTCATCATTATAGGAAACATTTAATGCCATAAACATATCCAAACCAATGCAGACTTGGTCACAAGTTCATATATATACACTATCCTAGAACTCCCATTACATTGGTAATATCAAATTCAAAATCAATCAACACATCTGAATCCCTCTGAAAAAATTCATATAGGTGTATAAAATATAATCAATATCAGATCATACTAAGTATAATCTACATTGATATAGAAAACCTACAAATTAATGGACTACAACACATCTCTCTTACCATTAGTCTCCATAGAGTTGGTCTTTTTCTTTCCATCCTAATCTCTAAGGAATGATACATAACCTAGACCTAGGAATCAAGTTGATCCAAATAAAATGACCAAATATATGATTGAACCAAGGACAAGATAAAGCCAACAAGACAATATTGGACCATGTATCCTACTCTTTAATATCTGCAAGATTGAGGAGGGTGATAAAAATGAGGGTATTAAAAATGATAGTGTTATTTTATAGACAATCGTATAAGGAAAAAAATAATTCCATTTAGCATAAGTATTAACCTTATTAACTTCCATTAACTCATATTGCACTAGTTGCATACTATTTTGAAGCTATGAGAACAAACATACGAATAATTATCTCATTCATATATGTATAATAAAATGACTTAAAATTAATAGGTACATGCATGATTGCTGTGTACCTTTTCCAACATTGTGAAAAAATAATTTAAACAAAGAACTTTCCTTCGTATCAAATATGCAAAGGGATGGAAAATGAGAAAGAAATTAGGCTTATATTTGTCATCATTTTATACTCCATTAAGGCACATGTACTGCATTAACTTGTATCATTTAGTATATATTTATTATTATAAATTTGAGGAGTTGGGTTAGTTGTAACTTCCAAATAGTAGTGAGTTGTCTTATAGGAAAATAGTCAATTAAATACTAATAACATCAATAGTAGAGAAAATCATATTTTAGATGAGCCTATGTCACATGGATATTCTTTATTGAACCTAGACTCTCAAATACCTTCATATTTTAATAATGGATCTCATTCATATTAATACACTCCCAACTCATAAACCCCACATATTAGGTTATAAAGGCTTCCAATTACATTCATCTCATAATAGAAACTTTTATGACATCCATTGATTAAAAATTAGATAAACCCTAGCACAAGTGTAGTGAATGTGTACCTAGAAAGTTCTCAAATCTCCTAAACCATATAAGAATCTATATATCTAATTTTTTTTCTTATGTATTAGGTGGATGCATTGGTTGTTTACCTATCCATTTTTGTGAGGTGGAACACATATCATATAGACAATGTTGATTCTTATTTGTGAAGGTAACCTTCCATCCTCAATTGATCAATTTATTTAGATTATTAGCACATGTTTTTGTTGAGTAGTTTCAATGAGGTAATTCATGTGGATTGATGTGTCATCTTACATTTGACTATTAGATTATTATTTTCTTTTCCATTCAATCATTGTTTAGGTAGTGTCATTGGCGTCACTCAAATCCTGATTGTTATCACGATTTTAGAGGAGTTTCTTCAATTACAAAACTAGATCAATCATCTTTCAATAAGTATTTATAGCTTCTTCATGCTTCATTGGTATTTTTCATGTTCCTATTTTTTTGAGACATTATTCTAGAGGCTTCTTAGTCCTTCATATATCTTTCTCTTTTTTGGAGAGGAGTACTTCCCATGATATTTTTTCTTTTCTTTGATTGCGTGAGATCTTTATCGTTTGTATATGGGTATCTCAAAGAAAAGATTTTTTCTCATGAAGTTTTCTCCTTTTATCTATTTATGAGAGATCATTTTAATTTGTACGTGGGTACTTCATTAGGTCTGGTTTCAAGGACCCATCTTTGATTCATTATTAGAGGTTTTAACTTCTTGCCAAGTTGTTCTTAAAGGGGGTTGTCAAAGTAAAAATGTATTTTCTTAGTTAATTGTTTATTTAATTAGGTCCATTTTACACTAGTTATTTAAGCTTACTTTAGTCATGTGCTTTTTGTCTCAATTCATAGGATGAGGACACATGTCACGATCTAATTTTATCCTCATCCAGGGCTTCATTTTGTTTTTTTATTAATTTATTATAACTATTGTATAATTTATTAATCCAAATTCATTATGATTCATGCTCTTTTGGATCAATAGTCTCTTTGGCCTTGATAGCAATTCTTTTTTGCATTTTTCTCTCCTTTTTATGACATGTATTTGATTGTAGGTGATCCTTAGGATGTATAGGATTGTAGAATCAACTTCAACACAACCCAAGTGTAGGATCCTTGGTTTTCATTCCAAAATATCATCAAGAAATAAGTATCTCAATACATGATATCCAAGAACAAGAGATATCTAGCCTCTTACACGATACATAAATATTTGTATTTTGTATGCATGCTTAAATATTATATATTAAGAAATAGAATAATATTCTCCATTAGTCGCTCTTGATGTCTAAACATAATAGTAAAAGAATATTCACATATTAAAGAAAATTGAAAGTGATCCCTCTTACAAATGACAGTCAATTACTTTACCTTCACTTGTATCTTTGAAATATGGGAAAGAAAAGACTTATAAAAGGATTGTGTGCATGTATGGATCATATCCTATTACTAAGTGATATGGGTAGGGAATCTAAAATTTGTATGGTAAAGCCCCTCCTTTACAGTCGATACTTTCTATGGTCTTGCAAAATTTTAGAGTGTGAGTTCCTAGTATCTATAGGACCTTCAAAAAAATTCAAGTATCTTCGACTAGTTATGAACTATTTTGAATTCTTACCCCATTATGCATAGCTTGATATCATAACTATATTTTTTTGTACCAATATAATAACTTTTTTGGTTGTCTTAAATATCTTTTATAATAACACTATTATCACTATGTATCAAAATATAAAAAAATTAAACAAGCAAATGTTTTGAAATTTGGCTTGTTGAGACTTTGTATCATGTGCTACAATTATATAGTGCATGATGAGAATGGGTATGGTGTAAAAAATATAGTACAAATATTTCCAATGTTGAAGAATTTAGTTTTATCACTATCACTATAAAAAAGGTTTGAAGAATTTGATGTTTGAGCAATTTGTAATCCTTTTCTTTTGGATTTTCACCACTTGCTCAAATATCAACTAAAAATGTTAGAAATAATAATTAACTTTGACTTTACATTTGCTTAATTTTTTTTTAACAAATCCAATTTGATGCATGACCAACAAAAAATAGAGCCAATAAAATCAAATATTGTTAACGTATTTTATAAAAGACTTTAATATTTATTAAATAAATCTAGTCAAGGGTAGATAATTTTTCTTATATTTTACTTTTTTTTTATATAAATAATTTAAATTTAATATTCAAATTTCAATAAATTCATAAGATAATTAGTTATTTAAATATTTAATAATATAATGATATATATGACTATATATTAAATTGAAATAAATGGGATGTTTGTTCAAAAACATAATCACGTTGGTAATCATACAATGATACCATTGTTTTTATTCGTATTAAATGGTAATGACTTTTTTAAATTTGGTATCTTTGAACATTTTCTACATGAAATTTATTTTTAAATATAAATCTACTAATTATACAACTCATATCTACCACCAAATTAAGTTAAACTAAAGGTATTGTTTATCCAAAAACATATTATAATTGACCACATCAACTGTATGTAAAATGAACATCTAAAACTGTTTTTATAAAAATCAATAATTTACACCTAATTTAAAAAAAATTTAAAATATCTCTCCACACCAATTAACATATTCTATTTTGAGCTAGAATTTTTTAATTTAAATCAAATTTCATATCTACTTTATAACTTAAAGAGAATATTTAGCACAAAGTCTAGATATGACAGTCATATAATAGTATTTAACTATGTTTGTTATAAGATACAAACAAATATTACAAGCTATATCATATAAAAGAAAAGAAAATTCTGCATGACTTCCTTTTAGTCTAGTCTTTGCCTTCTTATATATATATATATTTATTAATCTCATGTCCGTGTACAAGGAATTGGTGTCCTAAAACAAGGATTGTCATATAGAATCAGCCTACATTATTTTAATCTTACTTTGTTTTATTAATTATTTTAATATTTTAAGATAATATAATTCGTTGTTTTGTGTAGTGGAATAGAAGGTAGTATTATTTTTCTTACTAATTCATCTAGAATTATCATTTTTAAGTTAAAAAGCATATATCTTTATAACGATAGCAATGATTTTAAATTAGTTATTGCATATTCTTTTGAGATTTTGGGTATGTTTGGGTAATTTTAGTTTGAATAAAAAAATCAAGGATAAGATTATTTTTTACTAAGATTTCTTTATATATATTTTATTGTGTCTATTATGCTTCTTAATGTTGGAGAGCTATTAATAGAATGATTTTAACTTAAAGTTCTTTTTTAAAATACTTGTTTTTTTGAAAAATTTATGCAAAGGATCAAAATTGCAATTGATTTGACAATAAATAAGAATATAAAGATCAAAGTCATGGATTTTATATATTTACAACTCTTTATTCAAATTTTTATATCATAATAGTTGTTCATATTACTTAATTTAACCAATTACATTTATATATGAAGAACATCACTTACCAAATTTCATAGTATCTTTGAAAATGAAGAATTTGATGACCATATGTAATGAGAACAAGGTGATGTTGCTTAGCTCAATTAGAGAAATAGAGAACTGTGAAATAAAGATAAGCACATGAATATCTATAATGATTTCCTTAAGCCAGTTTTAGTGTGTATATGAAAGATATGAAGGAGTTGGAGAGAAACCCCTAATATCTCTAGGGACTCCAAGCTAATCTTACACTCTAAAAACCATGAGTTAAAAATGATAAAAATAAATGAAGGAAATGGCCAAATGAACTCTCTCTATTTTCCCACCATTCTTACACATGAAAAATGCTATGGAAATCAAGTTAAGGAACACATCTAAAAACAATATAATGTTAACCTCAAACATGTAGGACATTTAATGAAAACATTATTACTAACACATGTAAACAATATATAAGGGACATGGTACCAAAATAAGATAACAATTAATTTTATGAGGTATCACATGTTGGTAACTCAATGAGACCCTTAGAAAAGAGGTGTGAATCAAGATAATAATCTCCAAAATCAGCCCTATTGACTTGACCTTTGAGAAACAAGATGATTTGGGTATCCCCTTGTAAATAAAGAACTTGATGTTCAATCTTATCTTGAAGAAGGCAATGAAGATGCATTCAAATACATCACTCCTTATTAATCAAGTATGTGTTGTTGTGTTATCATACATTCATCACCTAGCCATTCACCTCATCACCTAATTTATTCATTCATCACACAGGACCTTGTAGCTTATCATCACCTAGAACACACCCTATCACCTTGGAATTCAGATAACACCCAACCATTTAATTAAGTAAGCCCTATAATTATTTAATTAAATTAGGCTACCTTTATTCATTATTGTACTAAATAAAATATCCATATAATTATTCATAACTATTCATTCATTTGACATACTACTCATTACTAAATTAATTTAATATTATTTTCCATCCTATGTGCACTAATAAATAATTTAATTAATTAATTATTAAATCATCAAATTTCAACTCAACTAGTTGACCACCAAGTCTAATCAATTTACTTAAACTTAGTCCCAACCCTACTCATCAATCAAATCCACCTCACTCATTCATACAATTAGATAACTATTGTTGGAAATAATGGAATGGTGTCTACTAAGAGGGGAGGGGTGAATCAGTACCCTTAAAATTTTTATCACTTAACCTTAATCATTTTAGTAATCAATTGTTTGTATTACCAACCAGATGTGCTATTCTATCTTTATGCATGTAATATCAATTCATAAACTCAATTAGCATGTAAACATTCATAGAAACATTCATGAAATGTATTGAAACATGACACAATATTTGATAACGCAGAAAACCCTTGTTAGAAGGTAAAAAATGCGGTGGGGATGAAACCCATAAAACTTCACTATCTACAGAATGGAAGTGGTTGGTTAAGGCTTACAAGTTTGATCACTTCTGATGATCTTACCCTGTTAGGAGTAACATGTAGAGACTGGTTAAGGTCTACTCTCTTAAGAGTTTTAGAAACACTGTTTAGTGTGCACTCGATTAAGAGATTTACAAAGGATTGTTAAATCCACCTTCTCAAAGGATTTCTTCTATTTGCTACACTTGTTAGAATGTAGTCAAAAATATTCATTGACCCAAGCATATGCAATCTAGAATTGCTGATTACAGATCTATTAAAGTTCACATGTATAATTATCACCTTTAGTGATTGATCAATACCTCTGTTCTACTTGGTAGCCTTGAATCTGGTTCTTGATAACCTATTTCAGTCTGATCCATAGATGTGCTCCTCAGCTACAATCATCATCACATCCACTTGTTTTGATTGATTACACATCTATTTATACATTGAATTTTACCTAAATGAGTTTCACGTATACCAATGATAACTCTATGATCAAAGGTTTACAACTTGACCTCGATCTCCTAGTTTCCATGTTTCTAATCAATTAGACTGATTAAAACAATTACAATTACATTTCTTGTCCCTCAAGAAATAAATTTAAAGAAAATAAAAAAAACTAAATATAAAACACAAGTGTTTTATTTGACGTGGAAGTCACATACACATTTCTCGGGATTATAACTATCTCTCGGTAGACTGGTGCTTGGGTTTCTTTGTAGTCTTCCTGTCGGGTTCCTTTGTGAATTGTCTGTCAGGTTCCTTTATCGGATTACTCTGTCGGTTTACACTACCGGGTTCCACTTCAATGTTTGTGGGTTGCACTTGTAAATTGTGTCGTTGGTTTACATTGTAACCTACTCTGTCGGGTTACACTATAAACATTGTTGTTGGGTTCCTTTGTAAAGTTATATGTTGGGTTGCACTAAACCTGTCTTTTGGTTTTGGTGTTTTCGATGGTTTCAAAACTATTTTCTCTTTTATACTATTGAAAAAATATGTCATCAATCTCCCCCTTTGACATTAGTATCAAAAAACTTATATGTGTAACACTAAATTGTTTAGTATGTACACCATGTGTTCACCTTGTCATTATGATTCCCCCTCCATATATGTTTTGATAGAGTATATGTATATACAGTTGACTTTATACTATTTCCCCTTTTTCACCTTATCATATCCTCTCCCTTTATCATATCATTTTCCCCCTGTATCATATCATTTTACCCCTTTTTTGATAGTAAGGGAAAAGGTGTAATTACTTACAACTTGTCAAAAATGTGGGAATGGGAGTTCTTCATGTCTTCCATCATTTTCTCTCATTTCTCCTGTAGGTGATCTAGGGCCATATGCTCCAATGTAATCCTTGCGTGCATATCATAGATGCTATCAGTGACAGACATCTCCGGGGTGGAAATCAATTATCTTGCCATTGTCATATGTTGTTTGTAGTATTGTAAGATTGGGTAGCAGTAGATCTTGTAGCTCGGTTACCTTATCTCTGAACTGTGATTCTGCCTCTTGAATCTGAAGTCTCAACTTCTTTGCTTCCATTACCTTTTCATAATGCAACTTGATTATATTGTTAGTTGTTGAGATATTTTGTGCACTAGAAGTATGATCTGCATCTATCTTTGGAATCTTTTCACTATTTTCCTTAGTGAAGTGCTCTAATGTGCTTAACTTTTGAATTAAGGTGATAGATTCTGAAATGATTGGTTCCAATTCATTTACTAGTTCAGATAGCTTTACCTTGTTCTTGGCTAGTTCTTGGATTATTTTCTCAGTCGATTTGTATCGGTACTTTTGTTTTGCACATTCTTCTATGGCCTTCTCTGCATCCATATTCTGTGATGTAATGGCTTTGATAAGAATGGCTAGTTGATCAATGATTGAAGCATTTTGATCAATGTATGTGTCAAGTATAATCTACTTTAATATTTCCTTGGTTGTTTCAAGTACCTATGTATCCTTTGTCTCCTTATTAAGCTTATCTTGGTTAGATTTTCTTTTACAAAGTTCAACATACTTTTTAAGTGACTCTAGATCCAATGTCCTTAGATCACAGTCTGGTATTTCAATTATCTCTTCTAGTGTAGTTGGATTCTTCTTCTTCTTCTTCTTCTTCTTCTTCTTAGAAAGTGTTGTGGAGGCACCTATATGTAGTACCATAGCAAGTTCCTTTGCTTGGTCTGATGTTCTTGATGAAGGCTTTGGAGGTGTAGTGCCTTTTTGCCGCTTCTCAGTGTATACCTATCAGTTTGGTGTGGACATCTCCACATCAACCTTTTCTTTATCTACAACTTCTCCTTTGGTATCCTTAGGAGTGGCATCACCTTGCTTCTCTTCTTCACCTTTATTTTCTTTCTATTCTCCATCTTTTTCTTTTTGTGCTTCATTTGTTACATTTTGATCATCATTTGTTACATTCTGTTCCTCTTCACCCTTATCCTTGGGTGTGCTTGCATCATGCTCGGGTGAATTATCCTTTTGTGAGATGATATTGATATCCTATATCAATAATGACATTTGGCCTAGTATATTAACTTGTGCAGCATCTATAGTTTTATCTTGTTCCTTGGGCTGCTCAGAGGTAACAGTAACATCTTCATCTGCCTTTACCTCATCTGTAGGATCATCTTCGGTGATATCAATGATATTTGTATCTTTGATTTTATCATCTATAGTATCCCCTAATGATTGTAGAATACGAGTCATCCATTTCCTTGCTTGCTTTTGTATTCAATTAATTTTAAGTGACATGCTCATCATCATTTATCAGAATGTGCTCTGGGCATGGTATGGCCTCTTTTTCTTCATTGTGAGGCTTGTCGGTAAGTTATAATTCTCTCTTAGGACTTGTGTCCTTTTCAGGTATATTGAGCACTTTTCTCCAAGTATCCTCACTCTCTTTGTCAAGCTCAATGAAGTTCCCCTGTAGGAATTTTTAAGCTCTCAATTTTTCTGAGAACCTTTTTGAGTGTAACTTAATCATTTCATCAATTTATTCCATTTTGGACTCAGGTGGTATAATAGAAACTAGGGTTCTTTCCCTTATCTATTTTTCAGAATTCAATGTGAATGTCCACCTTGCCAATAGTCTGTCAATAATTTCTTGAGGAATTTTACCTTAAAACTATAATGGGATATATTTAAATATACACATTGTTGTGATAATTACTTCCTCTATCTTATTCTGATCCTCAGGATCTAGAGTTAGCCATTTTCTAATTTTAAGGTCAGTTATTGAACCTGCCTTGATCATTGATGCACATACCTCATCAATTGTAGTAGGAAGTTGGTTCTTAATAGGTTGTTCTTCCTGTTCAATTTCTTCTATATCTTCCTTACATATGATTAGTCTTCTTCTTTTTGTTGGTGTCTATTTCTCAGTTTGAGGCTTCCTTTTGTAAGTCCTCACTTGTCCTTTCTTGACCGGTGATGAAGTTGCATCTTTAGTTGTCTGACTTCTAGTCCTTGATGCAACAGTAGTCCTTAGTTTCTTTGTAGGTGGTGGTGGTGCATCAGACTCTATAGATTTGGAGTCACTCAATTGTTCTTCTTCACTGACGGGTGACTGTCCCTCGGTGTCCTTTTGTTCTGACTCTTCATCATCTACCGAAAACTTCTTCTTAAGTATTTTTACCATTTTGTCTTTCTTTCTATCAATTTTCTTCACAACTAAGCCTATTTTTATTCTTTCCTTGGCTTCCTCATAGGTTCCAAACCTTGGTTGTGACTTGTCCAATGGTTCATTTATCAATGATTCAATAGCATTGGTCGCTTGATCTATGTTGACCTCATAGTCAAGTGGTGCTAACCATGTTGTCTTTGGTACAACTGGTCTGATAAAGGCATTATCAGTGTCCACCATAAAAATTTTTTGAGTCTTATACTTTTCTACCAGTTGTTCTAGTATCCTCATTCTTTTTTGCATTCTATCCTTAAATCCAGTAAAGTATTCATCCATAATTTATGTAAAGTTGTCACCTAGTGACTTGATGAATTCACTAATTTGAATGGTCACTGGTCAGGTAATATCCCAGTTGACATTACCGATGGATGGAAAGAATTCTTGAAAGTGGAAAAAACATGCACATTAGAAGTGATCCAAACTTACATGAATTAGAATTTATAGACCTAATTGTTCTCAAGTTCTCATCTAACTGCTTCAGTAGAAGCTTAGATAGATCCAACTGCAATCCCTTCTTTACAATCTAGTGTGCAGTTTCAACTTCTCCACATGCAATTTTGTTCATCCTACTAGCTTGGAATATCTTGTATCCCAACACACATGCATCGAATTTGATTTCAAGGTCTTTGATTGAATTTACCTTTAATCCTCTTCCATCCCATTCTACACCTGTATTCTTTTCTATGTCTTGGCGAGGAGGATGTTTGAGTTTTTTTTCCTTGTGGATTATAGGATAACTGGTCATAGTGTGTATCACATCCCTAGTGATTAGTTTTGGCTCATCTAGCCACATCTTTTAGTCATGCACTCTGATTAGCACTATCCAAATCCACTCAGTTTTAAAATCCCTCAGGAACATTAGGGAATTTGTCAAACCTTTCACCTTGATGTGTTTATGCTCATCTTTGATGATTCCATCTTTGCACAACTTATTGTAATCTTTCTCAACCTCAAGATCTCCTATCTAAGTGATCTTGCAATCTATGTATGATCAGACATCCTCAATCAGTAAAACCCTAGGTGGTATTCCCAAAAAATGCTCCAGCTTTGTCGGGTTGTGAAGCAACCTCTGGATAGATTTTGTACTTAGGTTATTCACAAGTGGAGTTCTTGATCAAATTAACCTTCTTATCCTTAGAGTTCTTAATCTTGGTTACGCGGGAAGTGGTTGCCATGATTCCAAAAATTTAGGGCTTTTCCCGTAAAACAAACAGTGAGATTAGTGATTCTAGTTACTTACTTGAACCTGCTATTGCTGCTATAGATCTGTTTGAATGACCTCAATCTACTTGGAATGCTCTGCAATCTGGTCGCTCTATTTTTCTATGCTCTGCTATGCTTTTTTCTTTGAATCACTTTTTGAGAAATGAGCTCTTGTTTTGCCCTATTTATAGAGGATGCCCTAAGTGGCACAATTAATTCTCTACCCACTTCTTAGTGTTCAAAGACGGAGTCGCTCGGGTATCACACAAACTTTTGGCTTGGGGTAAGTGAAAACTCACTTGAACTTTCATAGGTTTACCAATAGTTCTCGGTAAGTGGCGAAGACTTTAATGCAGTTTACATGATTACCGACAAGTCTCGGGTTATAATGATTAACTTGGTTATCACATGTAAACCAATGATTCTTGGTATGTATTGACTGGCGAGATTGCATTCAAAGATTCATAACAAGTAATACCATAGTGCATCTTTAATCATGCTAATTTGGCATTTTAACTATGTATAATGGAACTGATGTAAAGTATAACTTAGTATAGTGCAGTTCCATACTTACTTGTTCATCTTAGGTGGGGGTGGTGATGTCACCAGATCCATTGGATAAGGTGTCACCATTGAATTTCTTGGTCCAGCATCATCAGTGTTTGTAGCTTTCCTCCACATTTTGTTTCTCATCTTCTTGATCTCTTCAATGGTATTTCCATTTGTAAAAGTGCTTATCTTTGTCACTCAGTCTCTGCAGTCCTTGCTTAGATGACCAACTTTATGATAGTGTAAGCATGCCATTTTGGGGTTAGTCCAACTCCTAGACTTTATTATCCATTTTCTCATGCAGTTTGCAGCTATGTGTCCATATCTACCACATGCTATGCAATTTGTCCATGTATTGTAATCCCAAACATATGAGTTACCGACTCTTTTCGGTTGATAAGCATTTTCTTGTTCTTTAGGCTTCCATGCTTTCTTTTTATTCTTCCTACATTCAAGAGATATGTGCCAATGCCTTTTGCAGGTAGGACAATATTTTTCCATGTAGGTTTCCTTCTTTGGTTATTTCACCTTAGAGTTACATTCATATTATTTATGTCCTTGTTACAATTATAGTAGTTTCCTATGAGTATAGATGAGGATTTAGGAATGTAGTGTCCTTTATTTTGCTCCTGCAAACATTTGATGTGTGGCATGGTTTTCCACAGTGATTGCATGACTTCTTTCTTGGTCTTAGATTTGCGTACACATATTTTGGATCAGCTTGGTATGGTGATTCTCCATACTCGGTATACCCTAATTCGATATTGTTGTTGACTCTTCTTTTTCCATCCAAAAAATCATCCATTCTTTTTGTTCTTTCTTCAACTCTCTTAATCATATCATTATGTTGTTGCTGAATTCTTACTTCATTCTTTTGTTTCTCATTTTCTTCTATTATCTCACCAATAGTTTCTATTTTTTCAATAAGTTCTATGTGCATTTGATTTGCCTCCTGACTCATAAGAATAATCTGATTGGTGATCTCATGATAATGTTTAGTAAGTCTTTGTATTTTGACTCTTTCTCTTGCAGCTTTTCAGTGATCTTCCTCCTGTCATCAATAGCTAATGTTCTTTCTTTCTCAGCTTGTCTAGCATTATTCATAACCTCAATCATTCTCACCATTTGTGTCTCTTGAACAATTTGTAGTGATTTCACTTGTCTAGCCAGATGTTGATTGATTTCATTTAGAATTGTAATGCTTCCTTCAGATGTGTCTAATGTATTACAAGATGTAGATCCTGAAGAATCAAATAAATCAGGTATCTCTTCTTCATGATAGTTTGTTTCATTACAACGAGATGCCATAACCTTTCTTTCATCCAATAATTGTCTCATCTTGATTCTAGCTTCTTTATATTGTTCATAGAAGATCTGTATGTCTAACTTCCAATTCTCAATACTCTTGTCTAGCTTATACCTTTCCATTGTATGATCCTTTCTCTTAAGTGTTTAAACTTTTCCAAATAAGAGATCTAGCTCTGATACCAATTGTTGTAAATAATGGAATGGTGTCTACTGAGAGGGGAGGGGTGAATCAGTACCCTTGAAACTTTTATCACTTAACCTTAATCCTTTTAGTAATAAATTGCTTGTATTACCAACCATATGTGCTATTCTATCTTTATGCATGTTATATCAATTCGTAAATTCAATTATCATGTAAACATCCATGAAATGTATTGACACATGACACAAGATTTGGTAACATAGAAAGCCCCTGTTAGAAGGTAAAAAATATGGTGGGGATGAAACCCACAAAACTTCACTATCTATAGAATGGAAGGGGTTGGTTAAGGCCTACAAGTTTGATCACTTCTGATGATCTTACCCTATTAGGAGTAACTTGTAGATACTGGTTAAGGTCTACTCTCTTAAGAGCTTTAGCAACACTGTTTAGTGTGCACTCGATTAAGAGATTTACAAAGGATGGTTAAATCCACCTTCTCAAAGGATTTATTCTATTTGCTACACTTGTTAGAATGTAGTAAAAAATATTCATTGACTTGAGCATATGCAATCTAGAATTTCTGATTACAGATCTATTAAAGTTCACATGTATAATTATCACCTATAGTGATTGATCAATACCTCTATTTTGCTCGGTAGCCTTGAATCTTGTTCTTGATAACCTATTTCATCTTTTGTTGTTCTTCTTCATAAAACTCTCAGTCTGATCCATAGATGTGCTCCTTGACTATAATCATCATCACATCCACTTGTTCTGATTGATTACACATCTATTTATACATTGAATTTTACCTAAATGAGTTTCATGTATAACAATGATAACTCTATGATCAAAGGTTTACAACTTGACCTCGATCTCCTAGTTTGCATATTTCTAATCAGTTAGACTGATTAAAACAATTACAATTACATTTCTTGTCCCTCAAGAAATCAATTTAAAGCAAATAAAAAAAATGAAATATAAAAAAAGTGTCTTATCTAACGTGGAAGTCAGAACCACATTTCTCAGGATTATAATTGTTTCTCAGTAGACTGGTGCTCAGGTTTCTCTGTAGTCTTCCTGTCGGGTTCCTCTGTGAGCTATCTATTGGGTTCCTCTATCAGGTTACTTTGTCTGTTTAAATTGTCGAGTTCCACTTCAACATTTTTGGGTTGCATTTGTAAACTATGTCGTCAGTTTACATAGTAACCTGCTCTGTCAGGTTACACTATAAACATTATTGTCGGGTTCCCTTGTAAAGTTATCTGTCGGGTTGCACTAAACCTGTCTTTCAATGTTGGTTTTACCAACGATTTCAAAAGTTATTTCCCTTGTATACTAATGGAAAAATATGTCATCAATTCCATGTAAAAAGTTAATTCAAATTGATTCTCTTATTTAGCCTATTAAATCTTCCATAAAGATAGTTAACACACCAATTAAATCATATTTCTCCCTAGTCAGTCTAAGTTGATAAAGATATATTATTTTAATTTAAAATAAAATAAAATAATGAACAACTCTTCTATGATTGCCACATCTTAATAGTCTTCCAAATCATGAAATTAATTTGAGACTCTACATTGAGTTCTAGTCATTTATCTAATTCTTTTCTAGTTTTATAAATCAACCCCATTTATCATCATTTCAAAAACATTTGAATTCATACCTAAGTTTTGTCACTTTGATATCCAAAGCATGCTAATGCTAGGTTGACAAATTGAACACCCACATCCAAAATGAGAAAATATTCACATTTGTTCAATTTGAGGTTCATGTATGTGTAATTTATGTACACTATAAATATTAAATTTGAATTATATATCCTTTATTTCATTTCCATGCATACACCTTGATTCTTTTTTATAGATAATAATAATGCTCAAACAAGTGAAAAGTTTTATTTCATATATCATAGAACTCAAATAGAATAAATATGTTAGTAGTTGCATTCATTTCTCTATTCAAGTCCATATATATGTAGGATTTAGAGTTTTATATTCAAAATGTAATTATTTTAGGAACCTCTTAGGATGACACTTTTTCTAACAAACAATATTGGATATGCAAGTTCATGTTCCACATGCTATGTAATTTCATCTCCTTCATGCCATGCACGTCCATATCTTGCATGATATTCAAGTTCATCTCGAAATACCATGTTATAAAATTCCATTTATTGCATGATATGCAAGTCTACATCTAAAAGCTATGCAAAAAATAAAACATACCAATGGTAAAAAATTATAATCATGCATGTATTATCAATATAAATACCTAGTCTTGTGTGTGTGTGAAGAGATATTATACTTGTGCAGATAAAATACTTTAAATACATTTTATTAGAAGTGAGACTCTTTTTTGTATGAAGAGATTATATGTGTGCAATAATGCTACTCTCAAACACAAGATTCTCTAAGAGGTTCATGGTTGTCCAATAGGGGTAATTTAATTTTTTTGAAGATATATTATAGAATCAAGAAATATTTCGTTGGTAAGGTATTAAAGGTGATAAATAAAATTTGTGGATTTTTTTGGTACGCTAGAGAAATAAAGAGGAGATAGTTAAAGATACTTTGTCTTTTGTAGCCCTTAGTTATTCCTAGAAAATGGTGGCAATATGTTTGCATGGATTTCATCATAGACATTCCAAGATCTAAAGCTAAGAGTATCATAATGGAAACAATAGATTGCATCACCAATATGCCCATTTTATTGCATTATTTCATTTTACAATAATAATAGTGGAAAATAATTATAAAAAATGGCTCTGCCCTGTGCGAAAATTCGTAGATATTTGCTCAAAATTTTCAGCATCGAAAGTATACAAAAATAAATAATTTTTTTCAATGCGACCAAATATGCGGTCTGCTACTCTGCAAACGCTCTTCAAAATCCTCTCCCTAGGAGTTTCCCTTCTCATTTCTAGAAGGTTTCTTAGGCTTCTACGGATCATGATAGGAGAAATCATGGCCCCTCCTACCCATATGTTGCTCCACGACCTCTCTATTCCCCAAACGAACCATGCCAACAAAATAATAGTGGATGGATTAAAGTTGTCTCTTGCTCTTAGAAAAGGAGAAATGCTCAGCTTCCCCAACCAGGTAAGATTTCATGCAATCCACCATTAGAGATCTCTAACCAATACGCTATTCTTAGGACCAACCTAGCTGGTTTTCAGCCCAAGAGCTCAGCGCCCTATTCTCCACCACACAGGCGATTATCCCATGAAAGAGGTATGACACTCCCTTCCACCCTTAATACTTCTATTATGTCATCTATTTTACTCCCCCCTCTAGTCTCTTTGAGCAAAAACAATAGGTATAATCCTCCACATAGAAGACATTTGGTCTATGGACATAAACCCTGTTTATCATTACCCAAACTAGATAATGCCCCAAATTACATTCCTACTCATGAACTGAAAACCAATTATCCTTATTATAATCCACATCCCCCATCCCCCAATCAGGTTGGTAGGTGTTTTCAAACTAAGCTGTTGGTTTTTCTTGGTCCCTCATCAAACCCTTGAAACCCCTCTGTATATTCCCCCTCATAAAAAAACTCTAGGTGATTTAGGGTACAAAGTAGGCACATCTAAATCCCCCATTTTGCCTATCCCTAATAATACCACCCCCTCTTTGCGCAGAAAGATCTTTCTAGAATCTATAATCCAATTTCTTCTCCCCAATCACAAAATATAAAGAGTAATATCCTAAAGATTGACCCTATTTATGTGAAAGGAATGAAATCCTACTATAAAAAATATGGTGTCTATGCTAAATGGTTAGGTAGTGGAATCTCTAATCTCGAAATTGCGAAGTGGTTTAGGTCTTAATTTTTTGGAAAAAAATATCTACTCTTCATAATGAACTTTTATTTGTTGATTGTTTAGATTTAGAAGTAAAAGAGATATTTCTTGAGGGCATATGCCCAAATTTTAACTCCTATGGTTTTCTGTTCATTGAATGGTGCCCAAAATTTGACTCTACCTATGTTAATAATTTATAGGTTACCAAATGGATCCTCCTTCCTAACTAACATGTAGAATTCATACACAACACCATTATAATTAGTATCGCCAACAAAATTGGGAAATTTGTGGATTTAGATTTAAACTATCTTGATAACTCAGATATTAAAGTTCCTATATAGTTGGATAATTCTATAAATAGGCTTGAACCCATTATTCTCTCGACTGTGAATGGAAAAATCAAAATTAAACCTAGATTTTTCTCATCCCCTCCAATTAGAAAAAAATGCATCCTTTACCCCCTACCAGCTCTAGAGATCAAGATTAATTCGGATATGGGTGGTTTTATTATAGGAAATTACAATATTGATAAAGATCTTGTTATGAATCACCCTGATTACCCAATTGTTAAAATCCCTAACCCTAAACTGGATTGTGAGGATGCTTCTGTTCTTCCAGTACACAATTCTCTCCCAATCAACACAACCTCATCAAAAAGTATAACTCAAAAGAAGCAAATTCTTCATAATAGTCCGCACATTGGGTCATCCCCAACTAACAATGAAACAAAAACATCCCCCCTAATATTAGCTTTGATTTTCTTAATACAATCATTTGTAATAACTCTGATAAAGACATAAGCATGGATGAATATAGAAATTATTTATTATTAATTAGGGATCAGGTAGAAGCAGTAAAATAATTTGTAGAATTAGAACTTAATAACATACAGGTAAATTCCCTTGTGGATGACACCTTTCTCAAAGCTATCGATGAAATGGATAAACGTTTTGGAAAAAATGCAACAGAAAAATATCAAATAAAAAGAGCAGAAAGATCCTCTAACATTATAATGAATAATTTAGCCAACAAAGATGAGGTTGTAGCCATAAAAGAAAATAAGATAAAAAAATAAAGCCAAAATGTTAATCCTAATACAAGAAAAACTTATAGTGGTAACATCATGTGTACTTTTTCTGGAAGTAGCCCAACAGATAAAGAAGCTCAACATGAACTAAAATTTAGTAACAATGAGTTATGCTTTTATAATGAAGAATTAGATGCAAACAACCCCACAACTCTCGAGAGAAGAATTAACAATAACAATCCTTCAATGATCTCCGATTCTCAACAAAAAATTAGTATCCCTTTGGAATTGGAAACCTTACATAACTTCATTGATTGTTAATTAAATGAGGAACAAATCCTAGAAGAGTATGGAAAAAAAATCTTCCAAAAATATGAAAATGACCCAAACTATCCCACCAATGCAATCGATGACAACATCAAGTTATCCAGTTTTAAAGATAGTATCATCAACGAAATGATATCTGACTCAGAATATGAAAAAGTATCCCCTATAATTAAATAAGAAAATGAGGAACTAGGGATTGCAGCCATAATTTATGGGCTTGATGCCCCTTTCTTTTCCAAAGTCCCTAAAAAAGGAGGAAGGAAGTCTACCTATGAACTTAGATCTAGGGATGACAAAGCATAAAATTAGGCCAAAATCACAAATCTATTTGAAGCAGGGAAGGCGAAGTACCTTCCCAAGGTCAAATGAGAATCACCTCGTGGAATGTTAGGGGGCTAAATGCCCCTAACATTAAAAGATTACTTAAATTTGATCTTAAACTTTTTGATTCAACTATCATCCTCATTCAAGAAACTAAGTTAGGCAAAGAATAAGTTAAATCATTAGAAAATAAACTAGGTATATGGAAATCTTATTGGACATACTCTGGCGGGATCTCAGGTGTTCTTTCCATTCCCTGGGATCCTAGGAAGATTAGTGTTGACCCTATAGAAACAAACTCAAATTGGATCTCAGGTCAGATAAAAAGTATTAACAACAACACTAGATTCATTATTAACAATATATATGGTCCTACCAATAATAACGATAAAAGATCACTATGGGAACATGTAGGTAATTTTATAAGTAATAAACCCAGATCACATATTATTGGAGGAGAATTAATTACGATATTAGACTACAGTGAAATTTTTTGAGTCTCTTCCTATATTCAACAATCACAAAAGGACTTCACCTTATGGGTTAAAGATATTAACCTTCTAGATATCAGATTCACAAATGGAACATTTACTTGGAATAATAGACAACAAGGTTTCAGCCAAATAGCAGAAAAACTAGATCACTTTCTCTACAAGGGAGATTTGGGTTCTAAAAATATAACACTAACCTCAGAATACTACCCATCAGTGGTTCATATCACTTCCCATTCAAACTTGACATTAAGGCAGACACCAAACTAAAACGTAATCGATTTAAATTCGAAAACATGCAGTTTTGCTATAAATATTTTTTTTCTAAACTAGAACAATGGTGGAATGAGGACCAATTCAAAGGGTCTAAAATGTTATTCTTTATGGCCAAACTCAAATCTCTTAAAAGGAAGTTACTTAAATGGAATAAGGATGACTTTAAAAATATCTTTGAAGAAAAACTCACAATCGAGAAAGAAATAAACAAAGAAAATGAGGAGGTTATAAAACTAGGTATGAATGACACAAGGTATTTAATGGAAAAGGAATTAATATCAAAACAAGAATCAATTCTAATTAAAGAGGAAATATACTGGAGACAGAAATCTAGGGAGACATGGCTATCAGAGGGGTATAGAAATACAAAATTCTTCCATAATAACACTAAGCTCAGAAGGAGTATTAACAGGATATCTAAGATAACAAATTTGAATGGGATTTATACTAAAGATCCTACAAAAATTTACAACAAATTCATCCAATAATATGAATATCCTCAACAACTTTGAAACCTCCAACTTTAAAGCCCAACAAGAACTAGTTCCTTTTATACCCAAAATAATCACAGAACAAGATAACAAATGGTTAAACAAAAAATTTACCATGGAAGAAATAAAAAATGCTCTATTCCAAATGAAACTAGATAAAGCCCCCAGACCTGATGGGTTCCACACCCTCTTCTTTCAAAAGTGCTGGGGATTTATTGGAAATGAATTATGGGAAGCTATTGAATCCACCTGAGACTCGGGAACAATCCTAAGTAAAATAAACAACACCTTTTTAGCTCTTATACCAAAAAAGAGTAATACAGAAGAACCTAGAGATTACAGACCAATAGCTCTCTACAATAGTATCTACAAGATATACTCAAAAGCACTAGCTAATAGGCTGAAATTACTATTGCCCAAAATCATAGACGAAGAGAAAACATGCTTTGTCCCTAACTGATCTATCCAAGAGGGGATCATCATTGCTCAAGAGATCATCCATACAATTCAAAATAACAAAGAACCCAACATGCTTATTAAACTAGATATTTAAAAAGCATATGATAAGGTGGATTGGAGATTCTTATGTAAATGCCTAGAGGCATTCAGTTTCTCCAAAAGATGGATCTCCACAATTTTCAGTTGTATCTCCACACCCACAATATTCATCCTCATCAATGGAAACTAGGAAGGTTTTTTTACCATCTCAAGAGGAATTCGCCAAGGTGACCCCATATCTCCCTTCCTATTTGTTATTATGGTGGACGCTCTTGGTAGGAACATTAAAAAATCTTAATTATAAGGGAAGATTACTGGTGTGAGATTATCAACATCCTTCCCAAACATTACCCACCAACATTTTGCAGATGATACCATCCTTGCTGGTAGGGAAACAATAAAAGAAGAAAATGAATTCAAAGTTATCCTCACCCAATATATGAAGGCATTGGGCCAGATGGTAAATCCAAAAAAATTATAAATATACTTTCTAAACACTTGCCTAAACCTTCAAACTAAAATTTGTAGGACTTGGGTTTTAAAGTAGGTAATTTTCCATGCAAATATATAGGTGTCTCCCTAGATAAAGGTATTATAAATACTAACCTATTGGAACCCATATATACCAAATTACACCAAAAAATAGATACTTGGAAAGTTAGATGGCTCTGAAATGCAAGTAGGGCTACAATGATTAGATCAGTCCTCTCAACTATCCCCAACTATCATATGTCAATCCTCCCCATCATGAATGGGATCAATAACACGATAAGCTCAAAATTACAAAATTTATTCTGGCAAGGAACATCTGAAAATAAGAAAATGGCTTTAATAAAATAGGAGAATATATGTAAACCTAAAGAGAATGGAGGCTTAGGGATAAAAAATATACAATGGAAAATAAAAGCCTTAGGACCAAAAACTAGTCTGGATCATGTACAAACATCCTGAAATGAAATGGGCCCAAATCCTCCTCCAAAAATATATTAAAGATGTTGAACCTATTAACATTTATAGAAACAAAAATCATGTCAAAGGCTCACACATATGGAACTTCATGATGGAATGTAAACCAATAATAGACAATAAGCTAACATGGGATATTGGCAATGGTGATAATATCCTCTTTTGGGAAGACTCTTGGGGAGGATATCAAGCTCTTGAAAAAACCTGTATAGACCCCAACACAAAAAGAATCCTTACAAAAGAATGGGGAGACAAACTCTCTTACTATATTAATATAGTCTGACTTAACACTTTGGAATGGTCTTGGAAGCCATTGGAGGAAACTTCTCTGAATGAGGACCAAATAAAGATGCTTAGGATCAACCTCAATAGTAGAATGTTCATCCTTAAAAATAATCTAGACAAATTCATCTAGGCTGGCTCCAATAATGGAAACTACAATGTTAAGGATGGTTACATCCTCATCTTGGATAACCTCCACTTACAAAAACTGAACTACCACTAAAACTTTGTTGGGATAAAGCTTGCTCACTTAAATTTGGAATGTTTTTATGGGCAGTGTTACAAGGACAAATTATTATAGTAGAATGGTTTAAATTTTTTTTCTTTGAAGGTCCTTCGATATGTTCATTATGTCCACATGTAGAAGAGACTATTGATCATATCCTATTCAAATGCCCACATTCACAAACATGTTGGGAAGATTTTAAATCTAAACTAAACTGGTCCTCTGCCAACAACGAACACTTTATAGAATTTATAAATTTCTGGCCCACAAAGCACAATTTACACATGTATAAGGATATCTAGAAAAATACACCATCCGTAGTAGTTTGGGAACTCTGGAAAGAAAGAAATAGAAGAATTTTCAAAAACACTGAGATGACCACAAATTCTCTCCTCAACAAAATTGAGAATTGCATTGTCAAAACTTTAAACAACAGGCTCAGAAACACACATCACACAGAAGGAACCTTCTCCTCATGGGATAATTCCATATGAAAAAATTGGACCGGTCTAATTGTATCACCCCAAATTGGCCCAAGGGGATCAAAAATTAAAGCAACTAGAGCTCAATTCCTATGGACCCCACCAAAACATGGATGGTATAAGTTAAATTTTGATGGAGCTGCTAGAGGAAATCCTAGGATAGTAGGCATAGGATGTGTTATCCACTCAAGCAAAAATGTTAAAATTGCTGAAATATGTAGACATCTACCTTCTTCAACTAATAACATGGAAGAAATAATAGTTGCAATGGAAGGCCTAAACCTCTGTATAGAATCAGGCATCTCAAACCTAGAAATTGAAGGAGACTCCCAAATTATTATTAATGCCCTTAGAACGTGTTGTTTGTATTTCGTGTTTTTGCTGATGTGCCTGGTTCCTTTCCCTCCCCTTTGAAAATTTTCAAGTTTTCATGCTTATTCCTTGCCCAAATTGTAAAAACCCTGAAAAACCCTACAAGCCAAGTATTAAACGATGCATTTGAAACCCTTGGCCATGTCTTTATATTTCATCGTTACCTTTTTCAGTCACTTAAGACATGTGCTTTAAGTCAGGTCGCTTGATCGCTTTAATAGGATCAAATATGCCAAAACCTTTCCCGACTTTACTTTTGCCTTGTGTCGCGTAGTCTCGTTAAGAAATTGAATATTCCATCTATGTATCGAGACTTAGCGATTTCCTTTTAGTCAGGTTGTCGCTTGATATCATGTTATGAGCTTTAAAATGAACGGGACCCACCTTCAGTCGGGTGATCACGAGAAGAAATGGCCAGTCAAAGAAATGTCTCCCGACCTTGCGCTTACTTCATGTCACATTATCGCTAGATCTGCTCGGTCAAACAGTTAAGCTTTTTCTTCAATCGCGTGGTCTCATGATAATTGGTGGTTAAGGGATAACAGTCACGACTCAGCAACTAACAGTTTCATGCTAAGAGATTTCCCTCAGTCAGGATGTCGCCAGATCAGGGCGGTGAGTCAGATTTCAAGTATACATAAAGTGGACGAAAGAAAAGATGACATCTGTCACAGAGCTAATGGTTGTCGCCTGATCGCTTGATAAAGGAGATGGATCACGC
>MU227205.1:4214764-4238990 GCA_018584345.1 Thuja plicata
TATATATATATATATATATATATATATATATATATATATATATATTGCTCGGTGAATATACTGTTTATCTTTTTCTAGCCTTTACCGAGTAGCAATAATTAGACTTAGTGTTTACTGGCCAATCCTATTTTAGTAATATGTAAAGCAAAACATCAAATCAATGAACCATATACACATTTGACATATGGATTTTTAACGTCGAAACCCTGTTAAGGGAAAAACCACTTGGGACTGGTAACCCAAAATTTTTACTCTTTTGAAGTGAGCTCGGTGAAGAGCCAACCCTGTTAAAGGTTACAAACACACTGTTAAGTGTGACTTGTTAGAGGATTCAAAACTAATAGTTTATCTTTTGACCTAGCATTCACTATGCTGTCAACAAGAAAACCTTTTGATACTCTTGAGTATCTCAATAAAATAAGAATGGTTAAATCCCACTCGGTTAAGAGATTTTTTGAATCAATGGTTAAACTAAAACATTAAATGATTTGTTCAATAATAAAACTTTTAACTTGCAAATTTTCAGATCTATTGATTGTCCATAATACCTCTCTGATCAATGTTCTCTTCAATTGCTTTGCTCCCCTTCTTTCTTCTTTCTACTTGGTGAATGCTCTTGCTTCTGTTTCTCAGTGTCTGCATAACTCTTAGCTCTGTTCTTCAGCCTGTATGATCATATCTACATGAAGACTTCTATCTTCACCATAATTATATTCAAGATTCCTGTTTTCTTAATGAATTAGTTTTATCTTTATATAGACATGATTTCATCGTTCAATCTCCTTGTCTTTCTTGTTCTTGACATAGGTTGCTTCTTGATTTGCAAATCCCTCCATACATTTCTTTAGTCTTTAAAGATTTTCTTTAGTTTTATTTAGTATATTTCTCCTTGACAACTGTGAATAAAACTAGCTTTAAATCTTCTTCTTATCCTTAGTTCAATTGGTCGATAAAAATAAAGCAATCAATCAATTAACTTTAAATATAGCTCTACCAGCTAAGTAGTTTTTTCATTTTCTAACTCCAGTTGATTTTGGTCATCAAATCTTAGTTTTCTTGGTAACACTTACTTGGGTACTACAATTCTCAGGTAACACGGTGTCTCTTGGGTAACACTGTCTGTCAGGCAATACTGTGAACTTCTCAGGGTTCATTGTTCACGGGTAACTCTATCACTCGGTGTATACCTTTACTGAGAAATTTTTTTTTGTCTCTTTAGATCTTCAAGTGTTGTGATAATATGTGTATGAGCAATCATAACATATTAAGTTTAAATTAATGATAATACAATACATTAACTGATTTAATGTCTTCATTTACTTTCTACAACTCGATGATCATCAACTTATCATCTTCAAACATTCAATCAGTTATATTTCATCAACACACACACACACACACACACACACACACACACACACATCAGTCTCCACTAGCAGCGGTTGGATTTTACCTAGTTTACTTAGCACCACTTGAAGCGACAGATCCCCTTAAAATGGTAGGGCTGGTTCTAGATCCCTTCTTGTTTACCTCATTGACCCATGACCTGTTAGAGATTGATACCCAGTGACAGATCCATTACCATAAGGTGCATATTTAGTTCCATGTACAGATTCACTTGCAGAACCAATTCCCGTCCCTTCCATTCGAACACATCCTTCCCAGATATGAATCCAATTCCTATAGACTGAGTGGACCCGACCGAAGAAAATGATCCAACCCTCGCATTTGATTTAGTTGACTCAGAGGCAATCGACCTGGTTCCAGCTTCATCCCTTCCATTTTGAGATCAAGAGACAGGAGCTATTTTTGTAGATTTAGTTGACTCATAATCCATGCTAGAAGTGAAGGCAGAGGTTGGGGTAAGAGCAGATACCTATTAGAAATTATCTTATAAAATGAAGCCAAAATTAGTAAGCACTACTTCCTCACTATTAAAATAATCTACCCATTAACCTAAGAATATATTATCTTACTACCAAAAATACATATATATCTTGATTTATACTCTTTCTTTTCTATATATAGACTGATATGTATCATAGATCCTCTAAATTCATCAAAACCCATCTAGACACTCAAAATAGACTTAGTCCACAACTCATCTAAATTAGAAACCTCACAAAACTAGCTCTGATCTATACCAACTAATAATTAATTAAGTACCATCTGTAGATACCTATTAGAATTTATCTTATAAAATCAAGCCTAAATTAGTAAGCACTACTTCCTCACTATTAAAAGAATCTACCCATTAACGTAAATTACATTATCTTACTACCAACAATGATAATAGATAATATCCCCTTCCATCTTTTAGAATCCCTCCTTATTATTGATCGAGGATTTCAAGAGTTGGGAATTTGTAAAGGCAAGATTTGAACATAATTTTTACTTGATACATAAGTAATCACCACCAATCCAACAATCGATCCTCTATGTTTAAGCCTCCCAGAGCTACAACAATGTCTACCCCCATCAAAATGAGAGGCTTGAAGCCACAAATTGTTTTCAAAGGAACCCTAGATATAAACAGACTCAAGATTGTTATGTTAATCACACATGCTTTAACCCTTAGAGCATTCTACAGGATACTAGGTTTGGAATTCTTAACTAATGATAACCATTACTGTGTCAACTCTGACATTCCATCCATGTTCATAGCATCATCTATTCAAGTAGACCCCGTCAAATCTGAAATCAAGAGATTATGCACATGAATATTCTAGAATAAATACCTAGGTGGCTTGGATGCTGTAATTAACAATATTTGGGGTGATATGACCATTAAAAGACCAAGATACTACAACTCCACAATGATAAATGGTAAACCTACCCCATCATATCCTATATTGGACACTGACGACATAGCAACACTAATATCCAGAAGCCCCACCATAAGAAGAAACCTTGACGTCCTATATTGGACACTGACAATATAGCAACACTAATATCCAGAAGCCCCACCATAAGAAGAAACCTTGACTTCCTGTATTGTTATTTTCATGTCTAGAAACCTAAAACAGAGGACTAGTTTTACACATACTGGCATGAGGATGATATAGGTAACTGTTATACACTAAATTTTGCACCCTATTCAAGCTCTCGTAGCCTTGATAATCTAGTATAACATGGGAATCACTTCAAGGTTGTGGGACCTTTTCTAACTGAAGTGAAGCCTCCAGATTCTAGGCCGGTTCCTCTTGGATAATCACCTAATCTACTCTTTTGACATAAAAAGTAAACTTGAGGGAAAAGGGATAGAAGGAATTCTTTAAAGGGAAATAACTAAAAGAAAATTATCCTACTAGGTGATACACCAAAGGTAACATGAAACATAATATAATGACCAAACTAGAATGAAGATTCTCAGATCTAATAGAACATAATCTTTCTGAATAGGCTTGCATAAGTATTTCACAGAGAGGTCTGAAATAGAAAGAGGCTATTCAAGGAAAGAAGATTTAACAAACAATAGCTTTCCTAAGGGAATAGACACAGACTGTGACATGCAAGAAAACATTCACTCCTTAAAATAGGCACATGAACGAGACAAAATAACCAGGGATGAAAAAAAACCACAAGATTATTTAAATCAAATCAGACACAATAATACACAAAGATGATGAAAGAAAGAAAGGCTTAGGAACTCTAAGATTTCTCTAATAAAATCACTATATTATATTTCAATAAGAGAAATACAGACAAGAGAAAGTTAGAGGACATAAAAGATGTCTCAGAAAACTGAACATAATCTGGAATTCAATGAAAGACTACAACAAGGTGAAAACCTAAGGGCAAAGAAGATGCCAAAAAAATCTTACACCAGCTAGAAAACTCTGAGCTCTAAAAGCTCTCAAAACTACTTATATACATGCTCCTCTAGCACACAGGCTCATGAGTCAATCCAATTCTCCAAAATTAGGGTTACAATAGATCTGCATAAACAATTCAGAAAACCTAGGACTATTGATTCTTCTCATTAATGCATGGTAGAAACATTTGAGATGATCATATATGTCTTTGAAAATATCCCACTTTTCTATAAATTTGAGTAGACAGATAACCTTGATCCATCTACCCAGTCTGCGGGTTGAAAATGTCTCCACCACCATGAATACCTGAGAAAAACCATTTAAATACTTGAATTTAAACTCAAACGGTCATAGGTGACATGGAATGCCTGATCAATGGCCCAGATCTGAAACTTTACTAACTTTAAAAAATGACCGTCGGTCATCCTTTCTTACCTGTGAGAACAAAAATCTGATCTGCCACATGTCACCTTGGTGTGATGGCTTAAATGCTAGATTTTGATCACTTTGTCTTTAAGCTTTTAAGCCAACTGTCCAATCATCTTTACTTGTTGTGCCTTTATCTTACCTTTTCAAACCTAAGATCAATGATGTCATCTGCCATATGTCACCACAGCTTAATGGATTATGTGATAGATTTAAATCACTTTGTGGTCAAGCCATTACACTAACCATCCAATAAAAAAGGACTTGATCGGTCTTTACTTTCCTCTGTTTGACCAGCCCCAACTCCACCATGGACACATGTCACCACCGCTTAATGCCTTAATCGATAGATCATGCGCATCTTCGCTTTAAGTCTTTAAGCCCACCATTGGATTAAACTAAACTTGATTAGAGATTAATCAAAGACCCTACATAAAGGTGACCCCACCGTCCATGTGTCATCATGGCTCAATGGCTTAATCGCTAGATTTTGATCACTTTGTGATCAAGCCATTACGCCAACCGTCAGATTGACTCTGAATTGCTCAAAGATTATCTTTAGTCTCTGACTTGACAGGCCCAATTTCTGAAAAGCTTCCACATGTCACAGCGGCTTAATGACTTAAAGGATAGATCTTGAGCACTTTATCTTTAAGCCATAATGTCGACCGTCCGATGAAGATGAACTTGCTGCCATCTGGGGTAAATAAATTAAGTCGGGACTTAAGAAAATAAACTTTAGGAATAGAAACCCTCCTAGGAATATAAATTTGGCCCCACTCAATGGATGACTTAAAACACATGACGAATAGGAACTTTAAGTGGAAAAAAGGTAATGAAGAATTAGATCCGCCACTAAAGACTTAGGGTTTTCAGGAATCTTATAGGGTTTTATGCATCTAGGGCTTTAAGATATGAACCAGGGGTAAACCAGTGACCTATAAATATGCAGAGAGCCAGGTAAAGGCTAGGAATTAGTACAGAAACAAACAAGCTAGGCTCTACCCTTGTGGGAACCTCATTTTTCTCCACTTGTAGCCAAAATTTGCATAGGATAGGAAATTTGGGTAACATTTTTGGCAATTTTCTGCTAAATGTCAGCCTACTAGACATTGAAAACTAGTGGTCTTTGACATTCCATTGGGCATAGGAGTCATTACTTTCCACACATAAAAAATTTTGAGAAGAAGAAGGATTGAAACTAGGAGGAGGATCAAGAATTGTGTGCGAACACTTGGAGGAAAGCAAGGAGAACTAACCTAGAAAGAAAGAAAAATAAAAATAGGGAAACTTACTTATAGAGCTGGGCAGAACTCAATACAGGGCTTGAGATGAAAACCATTAACTGATATGGGCAAGGAATCTCCTTCAAGAGTTGATAATTGAAATGCATTATGCTTCTTGCACTTTGTGATTACAAATGGTCCTCCCCGGAAGGAATTAAACCTTGAATGCCTACCTGGCCTTGATTTATACTCATCCCACTTGAGGAATATATCCCCAACATTAAATTTTGTAGCTCTAGCCCTCTTGTCAAAGTTCTTTTTGACCTGTATCTGCTAAAACTCCATGGTTTGCATAGATTTATCTCTAATTTCTTCCAGCTCCATGAGTTGAGCATACCTTACCTGCAAGGGATCTCTTTCTTCAAAGAGAATAAGTTGGGTTTCAAGTTCCAATATTGGAAACTCTTATGAGATGGACATTTTGGACTCCTTGCCATATACCAACATATAAGGAGAATTCCCAATGATCTTCTTTGGGGTTATTCTATCTAGCCACAAGGCAGACTTGAGCTTGGAGTGCCAGTCTCTTTGATTTTCTTGCAAAGTCTTTTTGATAATCCTAATCAAATTCTTATTTGTGGACTCTTCTAGACCATTACCCTGAGGGTAATAGTTGGAATTAGTATTAAGATAAATACCATTCATGACTGCCCATTTAGTCACTTTTAGACCTGTGAATGCAAGTGCATTATCTAATATGATTGGATCTGGAGTACCAAATCTGTGAATGATCATCATAAAATCTCAGAGAAACACTCTCATTGGCCTCTTTTAGTGAAATACCCTTTGTCCATCTAGTAAAATAATCTATTGTAGTTATGATCCATTTATGTCTTGCACTAGATGGAAGATTTATTAGGCCTATAAAATCAATGCCCCATTTCATGAAAGGTTGATCTATTCTGATAGGTTGAAGGGGTAGAGCTGCAAGTCTCTCTTTTCCTACAAACATGGCACATTTTATGCATTTCCTCACATGATCATGACTATATTTGAATATAGATGGCCAGTAGTGTCCAACCCTCATGATCTTAAAGGCAGTGGTCTTGGGAGAAAAATGACCTCCATAAGGTCCATCATGAAAATATTTTAGGAAATTTTCCACTTGATTTGAATCTATGCATCTAAAAAGGACACCATTATGATCCTTCTTCAAGAGAATATCATCTATCATCATGAGGGGGATATACTACAATCTATAATGCCTTCTCTTTGCTGAGTCTAAATCTGTAGGACACTCACCTGTCTTAAAAAAATGAACCATGTTAGGAAACCAACCTGCTGCCTTGGCATGTTTGTTTATTGAATGCACAACTAAAGATGCATTCATTTGCTCTGTATACCTTAAATTCTCATCTTCTGTCAAATTTTCAAAAAGATCTGTTCCTATGACTATTTTGTTGACCTAGATATCAATGTCATATTCCATAACTTTGGTGATCCAACCAGCTCTTTTTCTCATCTAGTTCCTTAGAAAGAAGTCTTTAACACTTAGGTGAGTGACTCTTAATTGTACCTTGCTGTGAGTCAATAGATATCTAAACTTCTTTAGGATTTTCACCACAGAAAGTACATGTTTCTCCACAAAAGAATATCTTTGCTCATATTCTTCTAAACCTTTGCTGGAATTCCTTGACACTTGGGTGAGTAACTCTTAATTGTACCTTGTTGTGAGTCAACAAATATCTAAACTTCTTTAGGATTTTCACCAAAACAAGTACATGTTTCTCCACAAAAGAATATCTTTTCTCGTATTCTTCTAAACCTTTGCTGAAGAAAGCAATAGGTTTCTCCAATCCTTCTAAGTTTTCTTGAGTCAACATTGCAGATATGGCATCATAACCCCCATAAGCTTAAAGGATAAAGCCCTTACTAAAATTAGGGTTCAATAAATCATGAGCTTCTGTCAAAGCCTCTTTAATGGATTTTAAATTAGCCTTCCCCTCTTTTCTCTAGTTGAAGACTAAAATATTTTTTAACATAGTTGTTAAAGGCTTTAGTAAATCTGAAATATTAGGAAAGAAATGCCTGACAAAGTTAATCCTTCCCATGAAAGATTGAAGGATTTTCTTATGGGGTGGTGGGGGTAATTCAAGAATAGCTTCAATCCTTTTAGGGTCAACTTTGATTCCTTGTTTGGACACGATATATCCCAGCAGTTTTCCTTCATGGACTACAAACACACATTTCTTGGGATTAAGAGAGATGCCAAACTCCCTACACCTTTCAAATATTTTCCTCAGATGTTTGATGCAGTCTGTTGGTTGTTTAGAATAAACATCTATATCATCTAAATAGACCAACACAAATTTGTACATGAGGCTCTTAAAGGCCATATCTATTGCCTTTTGAAAAGTAGCACCTACATTAGACAAACCAAAAGCCATTTTATGATAAGCCATAGTTCCCCATTTGGTTGTAAATGAAATCTTATATTGATCTTCTTCATGAACCAAGATTTGATTGTACTCTAAATAGCCATCCAATAGTGAGAAATGTTCTGATCTAGAGACATATTGTAAAATTTTCTCCATAGATGGAAATGGATGAAGATCTTTTAGGGATTCCCTATTAAGGTCCCTAAAGTCAACACAAATCTTAATTCCCCATTCTTCTTCCTGACAAGAACAAGGTTGGAAACCCAACTAGTATGTTTTATGGGGTAAATTATTCCACTTTCAATTAATTTGAGCACTTCTTTATGCATGAGTGGTTCAAGATTAGGATTGACAGGCCTTTTCTTGTGTCTAACTCACTTGGTATTTGGTTCTAATTCAATGATGTGTTGAGAAATTTTTGGGTCAAAACCCTTGAGGTCTTCATACTTCCAGGAAAATATATCACTAAATTCTCAAAATAATTGGACATAAGCCTAATTTTCTGAATCTGTATTCACTTTTCCAAACTTCAAACTCTTTCATGTATCCATCTCTAAATTGGTGCAATGTTCTTGTTAAACTATTAGACCAACCTTACTCTTCTGTGCTTGGTCATCTTTGTTGAAGACAGATTCTAGTGTGACAAGAACTTTTTGGCATTTTATTTGATCTAAGTTGTACTACTTGGTCACCATAGTTCTGCATCAGTCTATCTTGGTTATGCTCTGAAAAGACATCCTCTTCGAACAAGAATTGCAGAATTTGCTCATCATTGTCAAATACTTGCCAATTGACATTTTTTTAGGGATAGATGACCTGAAAAATAATTTAATATGTTGTTGATCCTTTTCCTTTGAAATGCTATTAGGAATTTCATACTAGGATCCAACAGTAGCTAATCTTTCTGCATTCTGGGTCAAATTTCTAGGGATTGCAATAATGTTGAAAGCATGGAAATATTCAATTGCATCCAAAAATCAATTCTTGTATGCTTTCATTGTGTCCTTCTTAGTTGCACCTATCCCTCTTATTTGGCTGAATAATAGTTTACCATCACCATAAAATTTTAGGGCTTTAATTCCCCTTTTTCTAGCCCACTCCAATCCATTCACTAGACTCTCATATTTAGCAGTGTTGCTAGTGAAAGAGAAGCTAAACCTAAAAGCTACATAATATTTTTCTCCTTCTGGAGAGACTAGCATAGCACCACCACGAGAGCCATGTCTACTTCTAGCACCATCAAATAATAGCTCCCAAACTTGATTGTTATCATCCTTTGATGCTTCATTGATAGATTTCTTAAGGCTTGGCTCTGTGAGATTATCTTCTTATATTAAGTAGTTTCCCAAACCAGCATCCCAAATAAGATTGGCCTAGGCCTCTGAGGTTCTCTCTGATTCCAATTATTTTAGATAGATATCTAGGATATTTTCTATCTTGGTGTTCATTTCTCTGATGATTGGGAAGTCATTACTGTCAAGTGCAAGACAACTTTCATTAAGTACATTGGACACATAAGGTTCTATATGGTGTGCTTCCAATGATTCTGACTTGATGGTAACCTTGGTTCCATATCTAGTATGGAAAAGCATGTGAGACAAGTCAGAAGAAAGATAACCTCCTATCTTAGTTGTGAACTCCCTTGATAAACATATGACAAGTAGAGCATGGAGGTCTATAATTTATATGTCAAGTAGGATAGAGAAATTGGGACTTGCATGTAGGATCAGGCTTGTATCCTTAGCTACATCTACTGTGTCTACTGAGGAACCATCAAGTTGGGTCACCTTCTTTTGGAAAGGTTCATATTTAAGTCCTAATTAGTCAGCTCCTTTCTTGGACATGACAGATCTAGTAGCCCCACTATCTACCATATAATTATGTACTAAATATTTTCCAATAATTAATGATACATAAAAGGGGGGCGACCTCAGATTCCTACCTTGTATGACATCTACTTTGGAGTTGCTGCTTGAAGTCTCCTTCTTTTTATCAGTGTTGACCAAAACTAGCTTAGGAACTTCACTTGTAAGATTTTGAGGTGCTGCTCCTTCATTCATATCCTTTCTTAAGATCTTAGGCTATCCTGGAATAGCCAAGGAGTCCCACATAGACATAGAGATATTCACCTTTTTCATATTGTCTACAATGTTGAAGGGCACTGCTATGTGTACTCTCTGGTGTGCTTTCAGTATTGCGGGTTCAACCTCCTTGGGAGATGGAATCTCTTTGATTGGAATGGTAGGAGCCTTCTTTAATATGATAGAGGGAGAAGATGGTGATGTATCTACAGATGTAGTAGCTTTAGCTCCATTCTCTACTCGTTCCATATCTTGGGCTCTTCTTTTTGACCGAGTGTTTGTAGCAATTGGGGATTCACCATTTACTCCATTGAAATCTTACTGCTCCCAATTAAAAAGAGAAGTCTCATCTGGTTGTGCATCTTACTAAGGAATTAATCCACTAGAAGAGGCTTCTGATTTGGTATGTGAAGTGTTTTGAACCATTAATGCCTGATTCATCCACCCATTCAAGCATGTAGCCTGATTGTGGGGCGGATTGGAAGGAAAGCACCACTCATTGTCTGATGCAAGATTGTTTTTACTTGGAACCATATCTCTTGTTGGATTTGAAGAACTAAGAGGCATGAGATTATAAGGCTGGAATGGCCTCTGATTAAAATTTTTCCTTTGACCTTGGTAGTTCCCTTGATATGGTAGCCTATTCTGCTGATAGGGTCATCCCTGATTTTGATATTGTTGGTTGGGACTTTGACTCTATGGTTGAAAGGGTGGTATATTACCTTGGTTATTATTCTTTATGCTATTCAACTGATTGCTCATTGTCTGCAATAATTTATTCATTTATTTTTGACTGTCCCTTAACTCAAGTAGCTCTCGAGAAGGGCCAACTTTGGATTCCTCATAGCTAGTGCTGGCCTGAGGTGTCACTACAGTGGGTATAAGAGTGTATGGAGGGATTCTCAAAGGCATAATGGGCTGAATGCTAGGAAAAAGAGGCATGGGTGGCCTTGGGGCTATCATGCCTGCTTGGATTAAACAATTTTCAGCCCTGACTTCTATGTCAAAAGCTTGAGGTAATGAGGTTCCTCCCATGGATTGAATCATGACAGAGATATTCTATTGAGACTTTTCAAGAAGTATAAAAAGTCATGGTCAGCTGAAGGTCTCACTAAGATAGGGATTCTATTCCATGTCTTAAGGAACCTATTATTGAAGTCTATCACTTATTCTTGAGGAGCTCTCTTTATGGTTATTAGTTGCTCAACCAGAGATAAGTAGTCTAATTTATCCTCAAAATATTAACTTAATGATTCTCCTAGTCTGTCCCATGAATCAATTGAACCAAAAAAAAGATTTCTAAACCATTCTAAGGCCTAACCTTTTAAAGATGGTGCAAGTAGCCTGGTAGCCACATCTTCTTCTGTAATATGATGCACACTAAAAATGGTAGCCACATCTCTTATGTGCTCACTAGTTGTTGTCTGTCCTTCACCTGTGAAATCATGTAGAATTTTGAGTGCTACTAAGGGCACATCATGGTGTTGAGAAAATTTCAATGGAATCCCTTGATTAAAGGGTAGAAAGGAAAATTGTCTGGCCACTGCAGGAACTGTGACTTGATGAGAAACAACTGAATGAGTTGTATTTGGGCTAGGTAGTGGAGCCTAATCTGCTTGTATCTATCTGGTTAGAGATCTTCCTCTTCTTCTGGAGTGAAAAGGAAAAGGTCTTCTTTCTGATGTAGGTGGTGTAGACTATACCCTCCTTGTAGGGATGTTCTTTGAGATGATTTGTTGTAATTTATTGTCAGGGGAAGCTATAAGAACTCAGAAGGATTTGAGCTCCTTGTCTTAAATTTTCTCATAAACTTTGAACATGACTAGATCTTTTGTTCTTTACACCAATAGAGTCACCAGATATGATTTTCAAGAAAACCTCTTGAGGTTTGTTCTATGTAGTCAGCATATCAGAGATAGCATAGATTTGGATATGAACTTCCTTTGTTGTCCCACTAGGTGTGACATAACTATTATACACTAAATTTTGCACCCTATTCAAGCTCTTATGGTCTTAATAATCTAGTATAACATGGGAATCACTTCAAGGTTGTGGGACCTTTGCTAATTGAAGTGAAGCTTCTAGATTCTAGGTCGGTTCCTCTTGGATAATCACCTAATCTTCTCTTTTGAAATAAAAAGAAAACTTGAGGGAAAATGGATAGAAGGAATGATTGAAAGGGAAATAACTAAAAGAAAATTATCATACTAGGTGATACAACAAAGGTAACATGAAACATAATATAATGACCAAACTAGCATGAAGATTCTCAGATCTAATAGAACACAATCTTTCTGAATAGGCTTGCATAAGTATTTCACAGAGAGGTATGAAATAGAAAGAGGCTATTCAAGGAAAGAGAAGATTTCACAAACAATAGATTTCCTAAGGGAATAGACATAGACTGTGGACCTGCAAGAAAACATTCAATCTAGAAAATAGGCACAGGAATGAGACAAAATAACCAGGGATGAAAAAAATCCACAAGATTATTTAAATGAAATCAGACACAATAGTACACAAAGATGCTAAAAGAAAGAAAGGCTTAGGATCTTAGAGATTTCTCTAATAAAATCCCTATATTATATTTCCATAAGAGAAATACAGACAAGAGAAAGTCAGAGGACATAAAAGATGTCTCAGAAACCTTAACATAATCTATAATTCAATGAAAGATTACAACAAGGTGAAAACCTGAGGGAATAGAAGATGCCACATAAAATCTTACACCAGTTGGAAAACTCTGAACTCTAAAATCTCTCAAAACTACTTATATACATGCTCCTCTAGCACACAAGCGTAGGATTCAATCCAATTCTCCAAAATTAGGGTTATAATAGATCTACATAAACAATTTAGAAACCCTAGGACTATCAATTCTGCTCATTAATGCATCATAGAAACATTTGAGACGGTCAGATATGTCTTTGAAAATATCCCACTTTGCCATAAATTCAAGCAGATAGATCACCTTGATCCATCTACCTAGTCTGCGGGTTGAAAACATCGCCACCTCCATGAAAACCTAAGAAACACCATTTAAATATTTGAATTTAAACTCAAACGGTCACAGGTGGTGTGGAATGCTCAATCAACGGCCCAGATTTGAAACTTTACTAGCTTTAAAACACGATCGTCGATCCTCTTTTCTTACCTGCAAGCACAAAAATTTGATGTGCCACATGTCACCTTGATGTGATAGCTTAAACGCTAGATTTTGATCACTTTGTCTTTAAGCCTTTAAGCCAACCGTCTGGTCATCTTTACCTATTGTGCCTTTATCTTACCTTTTCAAACTTGAGAGCCATGATGTCATCTGCCACATGTCACCACGGCTTAATGGATTATGTGATATATTTTGATCACTTTGTGATCAAGCCATTACACCAACCATATGATCAAAAAGGACTTGATCAATCTTTACTTTCCTTTTTTTGAATAGCCCCGGCTCCACCATGGACACATGTCACCACCGCTTAATTATATAATCAATAGATCATGCACATCTTTGCTTTAAGTCTTTAAGCCCACCATTGGATTAAACTAAACTTGATTGGAGATTAATCAACTGAAGAATTTGCATAAAGGTGACCCCACCATCCACATGTCGCCATGGCTTAATGTCTTAATTGCTAGATTTTGATCACTTTGTGATCAAGCCATTGCGCCAACTGTCAGACTGATTCTGAATCCCTCAAAGATTATGTTTAGTCTCTGACTTGACAGGCCCAGTTTCTGACAACCTTCCACGTGTCACAATGGATTAATGGATTAAAGGATAGATCTTGAGCACTTTATATTTAAGCCATAACGCCGACCGTCTGATGAAGAAGAACTTGCTGTCGTCTGGGGTAAATAAATTAAGTCAGAAGTTAGGAAAATAAACTTTAGGATTAGAAACCTGCTTAGGGAAATAACTTTGGCCCCACTTGACGGATGACTTAAAACACATGAAGAATAGGAAATTTAATTGGAAAAAAGGTAATAAATAATTAGAACCACCACTAAAGACTTAGGTTTTTCAGGAATCTCATAGGGTTTTATGCATCTAGGGCTTTAAGACATGAACCAGGGGTAAACCAGTGACCTAGAAATATGCAGAGAGCCAGGTAAAGGCCAGAAATTAGTAAAAAAACATACAAGCTGGGATCTACCCTTGTGGGAGCCTCATTTTTCTCCACTTATAGCCAAAATTTGCATAGGATAGAAAATTTGGGTAACAGTAACAAAGACATAGATGGTTTTAGTGAAATAGAAGATGAAGAAACCAGAGGAATCTAAACAAACATTTCTGGACTTGGAAGGAAGAGGAAGAAGAAGGAAGAATCACCTAAGACTCCTAATGAAATGGATGCTACATCCTAAACTAGTACATGTTGTATTCTATTAAAATATAAAGAAAATAAGTACCCTCTTCCAGATTTTGCTTTCTACAGACATATTAACTGTGAATAGTTAGAAATAGATAGAAATGACGCGTTTGTTACAAGCTCTATTTTATTCCTGACAAAAGGTAGGTATAAAGTTATCTTCCTATTTATATAGAAAAATAATCACTCATTAGCGCATGGTATATATTCTTGCAAGTGTCTTATAGGAATATTAAATTAGGAATAGTAGGAAAAATGTAAGCATTTATATAATCAACTAGAACCCATAAATAGACCCTTTCAGTTGATATTGGCAAGAGATAATCTCTTTTGAAGGTATATTGTCTTGAAGTCCACACAGAACCATCTATGTTGGATTCTAGACAGGAATCCTCAAACTTGCATTATATTGCTTTAAACATTTGTACAGTATAGGCATTCTAATTTCTCTGATATGATGGTATCATCTTTCAACACTCTTCATATAAAGACATGCAAATGTATATAACAAAATGCACATTTCCTTAAACTTTGTTATGAATTAGCTTAAAATCGTCCTACATAAGCCATATCCTCTCTTTAGCAATGAATAAAGATATACTAACAGGCAATTATATTATTAGAAGCAAATACATATATATGTACATATATACTTATATATAAATATATATACAAATATATAAATATATATACAAATAGATATATATATATATATATATATATATACATATATAAATATATATTGTTAATCTCTAAGTTCTATTGATGATTAGTGACCAACACTTAGTCATTCACTTAGGCAGTTTTAGTTGTCTATCACTGTGGCCAAGCTAAAACTATGCAAGGCCGAACAACATTGCTGAGTAGTTTTCAATTTGCCTAGTTACATTGCCGAGCTGAGTAGGACACAGAGATGTTAAGTGCTGAGCAATAGAGAAGTCAAGTGCTGAGCAGAATAGTTTTTGTATACATGTCTGGAATGATACAAACTTCAAGGATAAGTGATCTGGCCAACTTGTATAAGCTTTTTGGGTTGACTTATGTATGCATTTAATATTCTTCTACGGAGTTAGTTATGCATTTAATTGTTTTATCCTATGCATGATCTATTGTAAACATTAATTGTAATACCATCAAGGTATGGGTATCAGATCTTGATCGTTGATCTAGATCTCGCTATCAGATTTGAACAAGTATATTATATTGCTTCTAAAACCTATTTTGTAAGCGTAAGGAGAGAGTAGATGAATTGTCTAGTGACTACATTTTGAAGTGAAATACACAGAGGGTTATTTTGTTAAGAAGCAGAGATCAAGTAGAGTGACAACACAGTAAACAATAGAGTAAAGTTATATCAAATTATGAGATCATAGAAGGTACTCGAAAGAGGAGATCCGTCATCAACATCAGAGTGCATAACACAGGATCAATACTTGAGACATTCTAATCATTGTATCAGGTGAAAATATCTTAACAAAGTGGTTCTAGTAGACCTTTATTTATCTCCTAACAGAGTGCTTACTTCATTGTAAGTTCAAATCCTTTCACAGGGTAGATTGTAATGATCTTAAGCTCTTAATTGGGCAGACCTTTAATAGGGTAGATTACATTTTGTAATCAACATTTGTAACCTTAACAGGTACACTTTATTACTACAGTAGTGGAGAATTTTGTGGGTGTCACCCCACCCCAGTTTTACCTATTTGGGTTTCTGGGTTACCAAGTTATTGTATTATGTGTTATTTATTTCATTGTATGGATGCTATCTGAGATTACATTAGATTCATATATGTATGAATGTGGATCAATTTGTTTTAAGTGTTTAAATTTGAAGATCTGATTCACCCCCCCTCTCAGTATCTTGCTTTCCCATTATTGTATTTCCAACAATTGGTATCAGAGCTTAGTTCTCTAAAAAGGTCATAATCAGCTTGAGAATATAGATCTTGAGATGGAGATCTACAAGATGGGTAAAGTCATTGAGAATCAAAAGATTGATATTCAGCTAGCACTACAACAGCTTGAGACTACAATAAAAAAATTAAAGAAGTCCTTGACTGCAAGGAAAGATTTGGCCAAACTAATGAATGACACTCATTATTAGGAAGAGGAAAACACAAATCTATTTTAGAATGGAGATTCTATTGAGAGCGATGCAGCAATAGAAGATCTACTAGAAAAGAAAAGTGCACTATGTGAAGAAGTCAAAAACTTGAAAAAGGAACAATAAGCCCAATCAATAAGAATGTGTGAAGTTGTTGAACAGAAAAAGAAAGCCAAATATGACAAGGCTATGGCAGAAGAAGACAAAAGAATGATAACTACTAGACTTGATGAAATAACACATGATGTGCAAACAATGACAGTCAATCAAGTAGACATGGAAAATCGACTACTACTTGTGAATCAGGAGATCAATAGTAAAGACTTGGAGATTGTAAATCTTAGATCTGAGAACAGTCAATTGAAAGATGAATTGAGATCTGAGAAAGAGCTTAATAACAGAGTGAATGATCCGAGTGCAGCTATGAGCTACTTTGAACAACTGGTGGAAGCATCAAGAAGACCTAAAGATTCTTCTGGATTAGGTCACACTGACCAACATACAACCACTGAAGATGGAGAATCATCTAAGACAGTTGAAAGAAGGCATGCAAAGCCAAGAAATAACAAACATGTTTGTCACCACTGTGGGAAAGTCATACAACAAACATTTGCCGAAGCAAGAATGGTAAGTCCAATCTGAAAACTAATTTTAATGGTTACTGCTTTAACTGTAATAAGTTTGGACATGAAGCACATGAATGTAAGACAAAGGCAAGAAAAACACCTAGAATCAATGGTAATTGCTATAACTGTCACAAATATGGTCATAGAGTACAAGATTGCAGATCTAAAGGTAAACAACAGTGGACATCAAAGGTACAAGATAAATCACCAAGAAAATGCAATACTTACAATTGGGATTACAATACATGGCATAGTTGTCATTACTATGGTGAGTATGGACATGTTCCAGAAAAATACATAAGGACAAATTTCAGAGGAAAGTCCAAAAGTTGGATGAATGAAAGCCTAGTTTGTCACAGTTGTCTGAAAATTGGACATACAAGAAAAGATTGCAAGACTAGAGTACCTTCTCCTACTATTGAGAAAATTAGAGCATAGATGAACAAGACATGGGTTAAGAAGTCTGAACCATGTAGCAGTGAAGCTAGTGAAGCCGAGGTCACCCAATCCAATGGATCAGGTGATCACATCATCACCAACTAAGAAAAAGAGGTATGTAAGGAACTGTATCTAAAATTCTTATCTTACATCAGTTCCTAACATGAAATGTACAAAAGTCCATATTTGCATATGTAAAGATGCACCAGGACATATTTTGAAGACAAAATGCTGAGATGAGAAAATTGCACTAATAGGTGCCGAGCACCAATCATGGACACTAAGGCCGAGTTCTTTAGTGAGTGCCGAGTTTTGTTGGCCGAGTAAAATTTTGTGAAGGCCGATTTTAGTAAGCCGAGTGGGATGCAAGTTGTGTTAAAGCCAAGGGCAGCTGGCTTGCACTAACTCAATGGGAAGAGCATTCATTGCTTACCTACCTTGACCTTTCAAATCTATAAAGGATGAACAATTGACACTTCATTTTTACCTTGCAATTTTTACTATTTACGGAGCGATTGAAGTGATTTACAGAATTGATCTTAACAGAGTTAGCATTGAAGATTTCATCAGCATGCCATCGGTAATCCTAAGGTGAACAGTGTGAAGAGCTACTTGCTGAGGTACTCTATTTTTCATCTCTCAAACCCTAATTTCAATATCATGGCTGCAAGTTCTTCCGCACCAACTAAGAGTATGGAGGCAGAACCAGAGAAAATTTAGTTGGTACAGAGTGATGAATGTAAACCTCTCAACTTTCGAGCCATTCCTGAAAGTGTGATTCAGAGTGATTTAATGAGAGCCCTCTCATCCATTCCACCCAAGGTACTCATGATACATGATGTTTGATCATGTTATATGGTTAAAATTGGCGAAGTAGGTGATAGTGAAATAAGGAAATCCTACAACAAATTGTGTGTCAATGGAGTTCTGAAGGTAGAATTCAAACATTTAGCCGACAAAGGGTTAACTCATGCCCTAGATTTTCCATAAGGTTTCAAATATGAGTGGATTAAGGTTATCCTTAGCCGAGTTCATGACATGTGTATGTGGTTGGATAATGGACCAGTCAAGATCACCAAAAGCATGATTCATCGAGTGACTGGATATCCTATAGTGAATGAAAAATGAACAATGAGGGATAACAGAAAAGAAGAAATTACACTGAACACTGGACCCATATGGAACAATAGAGGTATGCATATCTCTACAATTACAGACCTAGAACTTGATTTTGGAGTAAGAGTAATAGCACATAAGTTCTATCAGTCTAGAAGATTGGATAGTGTTCCTTGTACAACCATTAATCAGGCATGGAAATTTTTTAAGAAGAATCACACATATGATCTTGGTGAGCTATAGTAGACACAATTAGCTAAGAACCTAGCATCAATCAGAAAGGCTAAGAGCTCATCATGTAAGTTTAGTTCTTTACTAGTCTGTATATTTTTCTACATTCAAGATACATTTCCTACATGGGAAATATTTTTTGGAAAAAGGATAGACCCATAACAGTTCAGATTAGTGAATGTATGGAGAAACTAGGAAGTAATTTCAACATCATTATGGGGAGCTATTTTGTAGAATTCAAGAAGAGAATGATATTAAGGACTAGGATTCCTAAGTCACTAGTGGAGAAGCACTATGAAGAAATCTTTTTTCTAGTTGATATAGATAATACTTATATCCAGACAGTGACTCCTATGATAACATGCTTAGAACCATTTCCATATGAAGTTAACATTGATGAAGCATCAGTTGCCATCATTGCACTCCTAGCCGGGGTAATTGATACTACAATAGAGAGATTTGGAAATTTTGATGAAGCTAAGGCTAAAATTTCTAGAAGTTTTAATGAGGGAACTATGGAGAGCAAAAGAGAGAAGATTGTGAAAAACCTTAAGAAAATGGTTGGCTTAGGTAGTGATGAAGAACTCGAGGATGCACCTTTAGGCCTAACCACTAGACAAGGTGAGGATATATCTACAAAGGAGGAAGTAAGTGCATCAGAAGAGGTTACTAAGAAAGCTAAGGGCAAGAAACCATCAATTGTCATAGTAACCAAGCCAAGCAAAGCCAAACACAAGGTTACACCTCCTACAACTAATCATCCAAGGACTAGAACATCTACTGTTACTTCTCCAGTAGAAGTACAAAAAAAAGTATATGGTAAGAGGAAAGTTGCAGAAAGTAGTTCTGGAAAGGAAGCAAAGGTTTCTCCTAAGGCTAAGCCGAGTAAGCCAGCAAAGAGACCAAGAAGGAGATTAAATTTGGGGACAGATAGTGATGAGGAAAAGATAGAAACTGATGAACCCAGTAACATACCTATAGCACAATTTAAGAAACCAACTAGTATTGATGAGGTATGTGACACTTTGAGGAATTCAGCAGGGTTAGCAACTTTTAAGTTCATTAAGTATGAAAAGTTGAAAACTGCAGATAGGCACAAAGTATAGGAAGCACTCTTGGATATGATGAGTACTTTCAAATTAACTCCTATAGAGATAGGAAATCATGTGCCCAATGAAATTTATGATTTTTTGTCAAGAAAATGGGAATTTGCACTTGCCACAGAAAGACAGACCAGGGAAGGAACTCTAGCCCAGGTAATACCTGACTTAACCTCAAAACAAAGAGCCAAATTCATTGAGGATTACAAGAATAGGTTTGTTCCTAAACTCAGAGGCTATGCTGTTATGAAAAATGATATTGAAGGTGTAGTACAACAAAGCACAAGGATCTGGAAATAAATCTTTGGACTGGCCATTCCAAAAGATAAGAAATCTGGTGAAGGGACATCTGAACAAAAGACAAAATAAGTTGAAGTGAAAACTACCCTTGAACCATAGATAACTCAAGATCAAATTGCCATAGAATAGGACAAAACCAAAGATGCATTAGATGCAACAAATTTTGTTGATCTGACTGCAGACAACCCTATGGATTTTATAGTTGATGATCCAAGCAATTTGAATGTCGAGGAACAAGAGAGGCCGAGTGGTAAAGACACTGATTCACCTATTAAGGCAACTGATACTAAAGAAGGGAAGACCACAACATCTGATGAAATAATTGAAGTTTTCAATGATCAGAAAAGTGAAGAGAACCAAAAAACAAATGAACAAGAGGTAATTTCATAGAATCCACCTATTTTAGAGGTTGTGAAAATAGTTTTAGATAGTGGAGTAGTGATAACAGATACTATTGATAAGCCTAAAGAAGAAGAGGTAGTGCAAGTGTTGGTTGATCTACCACACTCTACATCATCCACTCCTACAAGTTCTAAACTGGTGGTATACCCAATCCAAAAACAATACTGATAGAATTAAAAGAGGCATTGGACATTGACACTATCAAAGGAAAAGATATTATGCTGCCGAGCATAAGTTCTCCAGAGTTGAAGAAGAAAATATTGAAGAAGAAGTCTCAGATTCTAGATGTAATGTTAGATGAATTCATTGTGATTCCACAATGGGATCCCAATGAGTTATCTTTTGAACAAATAGGGAATCTTCAAGAATTACTTAAGAGGAAGAAGAGACAGGAAGAGATGAAGATAGAAGAAAATAAAAAATAGGTGTTGCATGACATCAAAGACATATTTGCAAAGGCTTTTGACTTAGAGGATGAAATGCCTCAAGCTCCAATCATTGATCAGCTAGTCAAAATTGTACAGAAGGTAACTAATGAGGACATAGACAACAATGAAAATATTCTACAATGGTATAGGAGAAGATTTGAGAGAAAAGTTCTAGAGAAAATCTCAAAAGAGATTGCAACAAAATAGGTTGAACTTTCTATTCTTGTAGAAACTTTAGAGAAAGTTGCAGCCAATGTTTATTATTTGTACAAAAAATTATGTGATGTTGAATTTTTCACAAAAGATAATCTACAACTTGTTGAGAAGCTATATTTATATTTGAGATCAACTGGTACTAATTTGGGTAAAGATACTACCTCTAGTTCTTTACATCTTAATAAGTTGATAAATGCACAACGGAGAATAATCGAGCTTATGGCTGAAGATGGTCAAATAAGGACCAAATTGATAATTATTCAGACAAGCCTCTTGCCTCACTTAGAGTTAATACAAAAGGAAATTTCAATTGCAAATCACAGAGAAATGCAAATCTATCGACTGCAGAAAGTTTAGTGAGTCTAGCTGCCGAGCTAGAAATAAAATTGGAAGTTATGAAGATTGCAAAGGAAAGTTGGGATACTACATTTGAATCCACCTTGCAGCTGTTAGAATGATTTTTGAATAACTAAGAGGGGAGGGGTGAATAAGTTATCCTCAGGTCTAGATGTAGTAAATAAAAACTTTCTGTACTTCAGATCTAATCGGCAATAGTAGCATAAATCAACAACTTTAATCATGCAGTTTACTGTCAATTGAAATTAGCTTGTAGTAACATAATAGTAAAGAAAACCATAATCATTCACACAAGTTGACACAAGTATTTAACATGGAAACCCAATATGGGAAAAACCACCAGTAACATGCTACCAAGTATTTCACTCTTCTGAAGTGATGCCCTATGAGGAGCCAACCCTGTTAAAGGTTACAATAACACACTGCTAGGTGTGACCTGGTTAAAGGATTTAATCACCCTGTCAGAAGTGGCCTTGTTAGAGGACTTAGAATATTCCAATCTAAATGTCACCTTGTTAAAGGATTTATACAAATGACTGTTAAGTCAACCTTGTTAAAGGATTTAACTGATACAATGGTAAGAAAGTAATCAATAGTTTGTGATCTGGTACATACAACTTACTTTGCAATTTAGATCCAATTACAACACTGATGTTAACTTACTGAGTAGCCTGCATTGTCATTTCAATCTTCTGATCTGCTTGGAAATCTGTCAAGAAAACACACATGCAACCCTCTACCTCTACCTTTTGCCTTCTCTGCTAGATCATGCCAAACAGTAAATCAACTATGCAAACCTCTTGCATACACTTGCATCCACTTCCACAAGCATTCAAAATGAATAACCCCTTGAGGTTATCATATACCTCTTTGTCTAGGTTAGATAAATATTTTTCCACTTAAACAAGATCGTAGATCTTAGGTTAGGTCATATCCAACGGATCATTCCATCTTTGTATTACATTTACTTCTCTAAAGTAGTCTCTAATTAAATCTTGAAACCATACATTAATTACAATTACCCATACATAAAATTATGTGGATCAATCTTTAATTAACATTACATATTCCAATAAAATCAACTAAGTCAGCCAGAGATCTCAAATCTCATCAATAATCAAACTTTTGTAAGTCGGCCTTCATCACTGTTTCCTCTCGGCAATTTCAATGGTGCTTGGCATCGAGCAACTTTTTGCTCATCAAAAGAAACTTTAGTCGGCACAAGCAACTTTCCTCATCATGAGAAACTTTGCTTGGCACAAGCCAAACTTGCTCGGCACAGAACAACCATAAAAATTGTCTTTGAAAGATAAACAACTAATTACTTTGCCAGAGTGCCAACTGATCAAATACCCTTTGAATTACCTTAACTCAGCCATTCACTTGGTCTTCTTGTTAAATATTCTTCATCAACAATAGATATGGTACTCAAACAAATAACAATAGTATCACCAGTAAAGGTTTGACATCAATGACAAAATAACAATTGCTTGCAATGTCACTTTCCAACAGCAACTTCATAAATAATTTTTGGATAAGTATAACTTAACCCCACCAGCAATTAGTGAAAAAAACAAGGGGGAAGTTGGTAAGGAAATATGAAAGGATATAGTATGATACACCAGTACAGTATAGGTACACTTGTATATAATTTTTGAAGGCATGTAAACTTTTTTGTATGAATTATTCTGAGTATATTCCTAGGGGGAGTACTTAGTGTACCTAGGCAATATTTTGATGAAATGAATCAAAGTAATGATAAGTGTTTTTGCCACTAATATCAAAGGGGGAGATTGTTAATCTCTAAGTTCTATTGATGATTAGTGACCAACACTTAGTCATTCACTTAGGCAGTTTTAGTTGGCTATCACTGTGGCTGAGCTAAAACTATGCAAGGCCAAGCAACATTGTCGAGCAGTTTTTAGTTTGCCTAGTTACATTGCCGAGCCAAGTTACATTTCCAAGTTGAGTAGGAAATAGATATGTTAAGTGCCAAGTGACAGAGAATTCAAGTGCCAAGCAGAACAATTTTTGTATACATGTCTAGAATGATACAAACTTTGAGGATAAGTGATCTGGCTAACTTGTATAAGCTTTTTGGGCCGACTTATGTATGCATTTAATATTCTTCTACGGAGTTAGTTATGCATTTGATTGTTTTATCCTATGCATGATCTATTGTAAACATTAATTGTAATACCATCAAGGTATGGGTATCAAATCTTGATCATTGATCTAGATCTTGCTATCAGATTTGAACAGGTATATTAGATTGCTTCTAAACCCTATTTTGTAAGTGTAAGGAGAGAGTAGATGAATTGTCTAGTGACTAAATTTTGAAGTGAAATGCACAGAGGGTTATTTTGTTAAGAAGAAAAGATCAAGTAGAGTGACAACACAGTAAACAATAGAGTAAAGTTATATTAGATTATGAGATCATAGAAGGTACTGGAAAGAGGAGATCCGTCATCAGCATCAGAGTGCATAACAAAGGATCAATACTTGAGACATTCTAATCATTGTATCAGGTGAAAATCTCTTAACAGAGTGGT
>MU227205.1:4239468-4253497 GCA_018584345.1 Thuja plicata
TATATATATATATATATATATTGATGTTTTTTCTCAAGAAGATGTGTAGAAGAATATAACATTAAGATTCCTGTATTAAACATGCAATGTATGAAGATTACCATACTTGGAATTAAGGTTGAGTATAATATATGGAGTATTGGAGAATGTGTATTAATTCTTCTGAAAATGCAGAGAAACATACCCTTTTATGGTGTGGAAAGTATGGATAATATCTTATCTATGACAGATGCTGGAAAAGAATCTCACAAATTAGGTAGACTTCTGTATTAAATTTGCAATTTAGGAAGAATAACCAACTAGGTTAAAAAGTTAAGTATGATATAGAGGAATGGTAACAAATCTAAAATCTTTTTGAAAATCTAGAGTAATATCTCCTTTTTGTTATACTCTTTTTTGATTAAGTACCCTCCATCTAGTAGGATTTAAGACGAAAGAGGATTAAGTGACTATGGTGACTCAGAAATTTATAAGAATAGATGGTAGACATAAAACTTAGAATAATTATTAAGGTTACTGTAATTAGATAGAAGACTACGAAATTCAGAATTCTATTATTTCTGATCTCTATGAATTGTATAGAATTGTAGACACAACACTAAGATGATTTCAGATCTATATGAATTGTAAATGAATGAATATACACATAAATATACATATATATATATATTTACATATTTATAAAGATATAAATATATATATAGATATAAATACACACACACACACACACACACACACAAATTAGTATGCATGTATATAGATACAGGTAGATTCATACATATTTTTTTGATGACTATGGAGACTTCAATATATATCACAAAGCTTTAACCTTAGGAAAGTCATGCATATATTAGGTAAGTTGTGCACCATAGACTCACTACTCTTCTCTCTGCTTGAGATTATTTGATTCATAAGATCAAATTTACTAATAACTTATAGGAAAAGAGCATAACTTAGGAACATATTTCAGATTGGATATATGATCTAATGTATGATAAATAGTAGTTTTATTAATTTATGTTCTCAACAAGATAGAAAATGTCTCAAACAAAGATGACAAGGGAAGGACATCTCCTGTTTAAAATTTGCAAATTTGAGCATTCTGGTTATTTTAGTATTTTTGGACTAAGATTAAACTTAGTTTCATTAAATTAAAATCCCTATGAAGATAGATACAAATGCTATCCTCATCTAGGTACAGTGATATACTGTTAGTTAAACAAATAGAAGGTGACAAATTGATCGTAGGCTATGTTTTGAAGATATAAAAGTCAATATTAATCTTCTTAAGTAGATTAAATAGGTTTCAAAGTTATAAATGCCTCAAAGTTATACCTTAGAAGAAATCAAGGCCAAAATATAACTACTTAAATTTATACAAGAGATCTGACTTTTCAGAGCTGTTTTTCTTAAGGACTAACAAAATATGTACCTTGTGAAGAAAGTTTTTCTGTAGTAATATTATATCTACAAGAACAACCAAAAATCAGATAGGTAGAACATGGCTCAAAATTCAGCCTCGTGGGAAGGTCCCTAATGAAATGTGTTCCCATTTTAAATAGTATCAAAGGAAATAGTACCAATAGTATAGAATTGTAATAAGGAGTGTTCTTAGATATGATCTGAATGTAAACAATTTCTTAAATAACCTTTTTTATAAATGAGGGTATGCCCTCATAAATACATGTAATATGATGATCTAGACTTAGGTCTCGGGATAGATTGGAGGTTTTATTCTCCATTATTTCTTACCAGTGCCCGTAGTGAATGGAGATTATGTAAACTATAAATTATATTAATATAATTTGGCTACGACGTTTTACCGATCAAAAAAATAAATAGTGGAAAGTACATCTATGGAGAATGTATAGAAGTTACATAGTATCCTAAGGATTATTGTCAATGAATATGGTATTATCTTTACTAGTAAATTATGGAATTATTTGTTATCTTAATTGGGTTATCAATTGCATCACATCTCTTTATAGCACCCTTACTTCATGAAAGATTAAAAAAAACTTATTAGAACAAACCAAGATATAAGGAGCACCCAAAAAGTGTCTAGGTGATTGGGAGATCAAACTTGCAAGAGCTCTCTTTCTCTTCATAAGGCTCTTTCTTAGCCTTCATAGAGAAATTTATCTTTACCCTAACTAGAGGATACTTCTACCAATCCTCTACTCCATTGAATCTCTCCAATCAACTTCAAACTCCCTTTCACTCCTTCACAACCTTCTATGCACTCATGGGTCTTATCAAAACAAACTATGTTTCAATCTTTCTCTGGCATGGTATTAGGTGTCTATCCTCTTTCTCCATCCTTTCCAATAGGTTTTAGGACCCCTTCCAAAAATATTTCATGGGCTTTTCAATCAAGTTCTTGATTCCCTATATTTTAGGCCTTGTAGCCTTTTGCTCCAATTAGGCCTCCTAATTTGACAAAACTTGGAATAGCTTACAACTTACCTTATAAAGCCTCCACATTAACTTTGGATTCATTCATAGGCCAACCTATGCTTTTATATTTTCTATATTTTAGATTCCCCAAGTGGTCGTACACTGTACTTTCAAGAAACCCCTATTTTAAAGGGTTTTTAGGGTCTCTGGAACAGTCTACTTTCTGTTGGCTCAAAATGTGTTCAAAAGAACTCATCTATACTTATCCTCTTGACCAAATTACCTTGTCACATGAACCTACACTTCTAAACTCAGGATTGACACAAACCAATCCAGCTAACTATTCTTTAAACCTCTGCAACTATGCAAGCTTCTAGTCGGATGACTCTGGACCCGCCTAGGGATTGCTTGGGAAAATATCTCCCCTAATTAAAAAAAAACCTAAAATACATATACATAAAGAATTTATATCTCTCTTCTTGATTCCAAGTGGCCATGGTGATTCAACTAATGGAAATCAAGAAAGAGACATTTCTTTACAAACTACCCTGTACAAGACAGTAGCTCTGTCAAGCAAAAAGAATTTACAAACTACTAAGAAAGAGTACAAAATTGAAAAAATAATAACACAAAAATTTTATAGACACACATAAATAAACTTTAATGCCATTAAAGTTCACAATTTAATCCATTTTAGTGTGGATGAAGGTTCAAAAGTGTGACTGTATTACAAAAACCAGACAAATTGCTTTCTTCCACAAGAACAATCCATACAATATGATGACAACCCTTAAATTAAGGTTTTATTAGGATTATATAGCCCTCCCACATGTTTTTAGACCCTAATATCTAGATATTACCTCATTTATGTCCATTTGTAACTTTTTAGGAAAGTTGTCATGACAACTTTTCAAAGTTGCAAAGTTGTCATGAGCAACTTTTACAATTTCTGCAATCTTGACTCTTCATTACTCCTACCTTGCATAGTTTGATTAAAAATAAACATATTTGGTCCAAAAACACATCTATACCTCATATAACATCTTAACACTCATCTTGGAGTCTGTTCCACACTTTGACCAACTTTGACTCTCTTAGCACTTGATGACAAAACAAACTAGCTAGGACCTTTTGGACTAAAACAAAGACATGAAACTAAAAAATCCTATTTACAATACACACACACACCTTGGGAATTTATCATATTCCTTATTCATTGGTGGTTTTCTAGAACCACCTACAAGCCAAAATTTGAATAGGATCTTTACTAGGACCCTAAGGTGCTCCTGCACCATTCTCCCCCTACAACATGAAAGTTAAGTTACCTGAGGTGTGAAGAGATCTAAACTAATGTAATTCTTCTTGAAATCACTCTCTGCTATTCAAGTATCCTCTAATTTAGGTTTATTCTTCCACTTAAATAGGTGTTCCATGTAGATCTTGTGTCTAGTCTTCTTCTGCACTCTAGAATCTAGAGCCTTTTCAGCTTGAGGCTTGGTCTGGACATGTACTTTGAGTTCTTCCACATCCTTTTCCATTTATATACTATATTCCTACTCCTCTACACATGGATCCTTATATTTTGTTAAATTATTCACATTGAAGATAGGAGAGATCGATAGCTCCTTGGGTAGATCTAACTTGTAGGCATTAAAACCATACTTAGCCAATACCTTGCATTGGCCAAATCTCCTCATATGAAGCTTTCTTGGAATGCCCTTCTTTTGTCTGACTTTGTTGAGATACACCATCACCAAACCTCCTACTTCAAACTATAAATCTCTTCTCCCTTCATCTACCTTAGCTTTAAGCTTTTGATTTTCTTCCATTAGAGTCTTCTTCACCTACTCATGGACCTCTTTCATGGATTGTGCAAAATCATTTGCATGTTGACTCACTCCTTCATGATCCTTTAACTCTTTGAGCTCACAACTTCCCCTTGGGTGAAGTCCATATACAATTTCAAATGGACTCTTACCTATTGACATGTTTGTACTATCATTATAGGAAAATTCAGCCTGAGGGATTACTTTATCCCATCCTTGACCATACTTCTTAGCTAAACACCTTAACAAATTTCTAAGTACCCTATTGATTACTTCTATTTGACCATCCATTTGAGGATGATATGTAGATCTATGTGCTAAATTGTCTGCCAACCTCTTCCAGAGTGTTTTCCAAAAGTTCCCCATAAATTTCACACCCCTATCTGAGAAAATGTTGATTAGTAGGCCATGGATCCTTACTACTTCTCTAAAAAAAAGTTGAGCAATGTAACTAGCATCATGGGTTGTTTTACAAGGTATAAAGTGTCTCATCTTGCTAAATCAATCCACCACAACATACACACTATCAAAACTAGTCTTTGTTCTAGGTAATCCCACTATAAAGTCCATTCTTATGCACTCCCAAGGCCTATTTGGTATGGGTAATGGTTGATAGATTCCTGCATTTGAAGAGGTACCCTTGGATTTTTGGCATATCACACACTATTTTACATACCTCCTTACATCATTTTTCATTTTAGGCCAATGGTAGAATATTTCTACTATATCTAAGGTCTTATTCAACCCAAAGTGACCACTTAGGCTGCCATTATGTTTATCTTGAATGAGGTTTTCCCTCATGGATCCCCTTGGAACACACAATTGTTTACCTTTAAATAAAAAACTATTCTGCAGGGTGTACTCAACAAACTTACTATGAAAATGATTATCAAAATCAATATTGCATACCTTGTAAACTTCTGAGAAATCTGCATCCCCTTCATACAAGTCCTTGAATCCTTCAACTCCTATGATTTGAAATTGGATTTCTTTGAAAGTGAGAAATATCCTACTAAGTGCATCTACAAATTTTTTGTGTTCGATAGTGAAGGTATATGATTGTAGGAATTCCATCCATTTGATGTGCCTAAGACTGAGTTTTTCTTGTGTGTTGATATAGCTTAGAGCTTGCTTATCTATATATATATATAATTCCTTTGGAAATAGATAGTGCCTTCACTTCTTCAGAGCTTGGACCAATGCATAAAAATCTAGACCATAAGATGAATATATTGAATTAGCTTCATTTAACCTCTCACTATAGAAGGCTACTGGCCTCTCTTCTAGACTTAACACTTCCTCCACAGCTGTATTGCTTGCATCACACTCCACAACAAATAATGTATCAAAACTAGGTAGCAATAGGATGGGTTGTGTATTTACCTCTTTCTTCAACCTCTCAAATCCTTCATTTTCTTCCTTGGTCCACATGAATCTGGTTTTAACTTCACCTTTGATGGTATCTAGGACAGGTTTATAGATTTCACTAAATATTCTCACAAACTTCCTATAAAACTGAGCCAAACCATGGAAGCTCCTCAAACTTTATCCCTATTTTTGGAGTAGGCCAATTTAGGATTGCTTCTACTTTGTTTTTGTCCCATTTTTTACATCACCTTGGGAGACTACAAAACCTAGGTAAACAAGTTCTTGTTTCATGAACTCACTCTTTTCAAGGTTAATGGTTAATTTATCTTCTTGGAGTTTCTTCAACACAATCTCTAGGTGTTTCATATGCTCTTATTTTTTCTTACTAAAGATGAGGATATCATCTAAGTACACTACTACAAACACACCTATATAATCTTTTAGGACTTCATTCATTACTCTCATAAATGTACTAGGTGCATTTGTAAGCCCAAATGGTATTACTAACCACTCATAGAGTCCCTCTGTGGTTTTAAAGGTAGAATTCCACTCATCCCCCTCTTTCATCCTAATTTGATAATAACCACTCTTAAGGTCAAATTTTGAAAATTAATTAGCACCCCCAAGATAGTCCATCAAGTCTTCTATCCTAGGAATAAGAAATCTATATCTAATTGTGATCCTATTTATTTCCCTAGAATTAGTACACATCCTCCACTTACCTTCCTTTTTGGGTGCCAAAACCATTGGAACATCACATGGGCTGATGCTCTTTCTAATTAGTCCTTGGTCCAACAACTCTTGGACTTGCCTTGCAATCTCCTTGTTTTTTTCTAGTGTCATCTTTTAAGCAACTTTGTTAGGCAAAGATTCCCCTAATAAGAAATCAATCTAATTGTTGATAGCTCTTTGTGGAGGTAGGGTGGCTAATTTCCCACCACAAAGATGTCTGGGAATTGATCTAACAAATGCTTGACCTCTCCAGGCATAGGTGCTTGTTTTTGTATATCTTCTTCCTCTGGTTTCATAATGATTGCATAACCAACCCATTCTTCTTTCTTCATATCATGTAGGAATTCTTTACCACTCACAAGGAGTGTATTGGAGTCTATAGTATTCACTGCTTCCTCTTCTATTAGGGACTGTATCTTATAGTTGACTCCTTCTTCTTGAATGAGTACTTATTCTCCTTGCCAGGGTGGACTGCTTCTTTGTCTTACTTCCATGGTCTTCCTAGCAATAAATGGAAAGAATACATAGGTAAGGCATCACATAGTATATTGTCTTGGTACTCTCCAATGGTGAATAAAACCACACTTGTTCATTAACCAATATTTTTTGCCTTTTTTTTAACCAAGTCACTTTATAGGGATAAGCATGGGGTATTTTGTTTAGCTTCAACTTCTGCACTACCTCCTCTGAGATTACATTATCTATAGATCTAGAGTCAATGATGACTCCACACAACTTTCCAAGGATCTTGCATTTGATCCTAAAGAGGTCTCTCCTCTGCTTGTGTTCTTCTTTACTAGGCTCTTTAATTAAAACTCTCTTAAGCATGAGATTCTCACCTTTCTCTGAATCAAGAGTTATCTCTGAATGCTTCACATGACTGTCCTCTTCTTGGACATAGGCTACCTTCTTCTCACAATGTGAGGATGATTATTTGCCTAGACATCTATAGGTATGGTGTCCCATTTGTCCACAATGGTAACAATTCATACTAGCAAAGTATGAACCTCTGCTAAAGCCTCTAGTCCTACTTCTTCCACCACTTTTGAAACTTTGACCTCTATCATAGATACCTCTATTTCTTGGCTCACTTACTTGTTCAATCAACTTGGAGTCCCTCTACTTCTATGTTCATTTCTTCTACCACTAAAACCTCCTCTATGTCCTTCTCTAAAGTCTCTGCCTCTCCCCCTGCCTCTAGAGCTATATTCTTGCTTCTTCTTGTTCCTTTCCTCCACCTTGAGGGCCATTTGCACATAGCCATGGATAGTAGTGAGAGTAAATAGACTTATTTCTTCTTGAATCCTCCATCTAATTCCATTTATATATCTTTCCACTCTAATACTTTCCTCTTCATTTACCTTGGACCTAGACATAACTGTTGGATATCCTCTGTATAAGAGGCAACATCCATCTCCTTCTGAATGAGATTTTGTCTCTTTTTGTGTAGTTGAATTTCATAACCATCTGGTAGATAGATTTCTTTGACCCTAGTCACCATATCCTTCCAATTCACTATAGGCCTCTCTCTCTTCTCTCTCTCTCTCTCTCTCTCTCTCTCTCTCTCTCTCTCTCTCATAGAAACTTCCACCAAGTTAGGGCTTGTCCCCTCAACCTAGACTTGGATATCTTCACTTTTTGGGCCTCTGTAATCCCATCATATTCGAAGTGATTCTCCATACCTTCAATCCATTCTATAACCAATTATGCATCCATTTTGCTAGTTAACATAGGGATACCTTAAAGTAATTTTCCACTCAATTATTTGAGGTATTTGAGGAAAGGTTCCTCTAGTAATGGAAGGTCTGGTTCTGGTTCTACATCCTCTTATTTTTGTGCCTTTCCTTTACCCTTTACATCCTCTAGCTGTTCTTTCACTTTATCAGCAGTCTCTGCAACTTTTGCTAGTCTTTGCTTCATTGCCTCCATAGATTACTCTAGAAGTGTATTCCTCTCTTTCTTCTTTGTCAAGTCCCTTTCTAACTCTAGATTTGTCACCATGGTTCTCTCTCCTATTTATTCACTCACCTCTAACATGCACTGTGCTATTCCCAAGCCTTTCAATGACTCTAATACCACTTTGATGGCGAGATCCAACTTGCAAGAGCTCTCTTTCTCTTCATAAGGCTCTTTCTTATCCTTCTTAGGTAAATTTATATTTACCCTAACTATAGGATACTTATTCCAATCCTCTACTCCACTGAATCTCTCCAATCAACTTCAAACTCCCTTTCACTCCTTCACAACCTTCTATTCACTCGTGGGTCCTATCAAAACTAACTATGTTTCAATATTTCTCTGGCATGGAATTAGGTGTCTATCATCTTTCTCCATCCTTTACAATATTTTTTAGAACCAATTCCACCAATATTTCATGGGCTTTTCAATCAAGTTCTTGATTCCCCATATTTTAGGCCTTGTAGCCTTTTTACTCCAATTTGGCCTCCTAATTTGACAAAACTTGGAATAGCTTCCAAATTTTCTTAATAGGTCTCCAAAGTAACTTTGGATTCATTCATAGGTCAACCTATTCTTTGATATTTTCTAGGTTATAGCTTCCCTAAGTGGCCATACACTGTACTTTCAAGAAACCCCTATTTTTAAGGGTTTTTAGGGTCTCTGGACCAATCTACTTTCTGTTGGCTCAAAATGTGTTCAAAAGAACTCATCTGAACTTATCCTCTCAACCAAATGACCTTGTTACATATCCCTATAATTCCAAACTTGGTATTGTCTCAAACCAATCCACCTAACCATTCTTTAAACCTCTGCAACTCTGCAAACTTCTAGCCAGATGGCTCTGGACCCGCTTAGGGATTGCTTGGAAAAATAGCTCCCCTGCTCAAAAAAAACCTAAAATAAATATCTACAAATTATTTTCAGTTCTCTTCTTGATTCCAAGTGGCCATGGGGATTAAACTAATGGAAATCAAGAAAGAGCCATTTCTTTACAAACTACCCTGCACAGGACAGTAGCTCTGTCAAACCAAAAGAATTTACAAACTACTAAGAAAAAGTACAAAATTAAAAAAATATTGCCACAAAAATTGTATACATACACAACACTAAAATTTCATGCCATTAAATTTCAGCATTCAATCCATTTTAGTGTGGATGAAGATTCAAAAGTGTGAATGTATTACAAAAACCAGACAAATTGCTTTCTTCCAAAGGAATAGTCTATACAGTATGATGACCAACCCTTAAATTAGGGTTTAATTAGGCTTATATAGCCCTCCCACTTGTGTTCAAACCCTAATATTGGGCTCTTAAGTCATTTATGTCCATTTGAAACTATTTAGGAAAGTTGTCATGACAACTTTTTAAAGTTGCAAAGTTGTCATGAGCAACTTTTGCAATTTTTGCAATCTTGACTCTTCATTAATCCTACCTTGCATAGTTTGTTTAAAAATAAAAATATTTTGTCCAAAACCATGTCTAGACCTCATCTAACATCTTACCACTCATATTGGAGTTTGATCCACACTTTGACCAACTTTGACTCTCTTAGCACTTGGTGACAAAACAGACTAGGTAGGACCTTTTGGACTAAAACAAAGACATGAAACTAAAAAATCCTATTTAAAAGACATTCACATACACCTTGGGACTTTATCATAGTCCTTATTCATTGGTGGTTGGATAGAACCACATACAAGACAAAATTTGAATAGGATCTTTACTAGAACCCTAAGGTGCTCCTGCACCACCAGGTAGGAGAATGCACGAAGAAGAAAAATAACAAAAGAAACAAAAGATCATTAACAAGTTTTTGTCTTTAAGGATGTGTCCACTTTGAAAATTTGTAAAAAATCATATAATCATTATAAAAATAGTAGAAAATTTTGAGCATACAATACATGGTGTTAACTAATGATTTTTATCAAAGTGATTTTTAAAATACTAAAAAAAAGCCTTTTAGGGGGACCACACCAGACACTGTTATTTTTTTTAAATAAACATGATACATTTGTGTTGCCCCCTAATTTTCCAATTCTTTTAAAAAATTTATTAGTTCAAAAAGTAGATTTAGATCACTATATTTCTTGTTTTTATTGTATCTTCAAATTTGAAGTGTAACTATCTTCAATTTTTCATTTAAGATGAGGTTTTATTAATTTCAAAAGAAGAAAAAAAGGCTAGTTAAGACCCACTTTTGGTCATCCATTTCCATGTATTTACCCTCACACACACACACGCATGCGCACACACACATGCTCACACATAATATTCCTATTGAATTCATTTTGAGCCACTTTAATTCATGAGACCTTAATGATTGGGTGGCTCATATTTCTTATAGAGTGTTCATTAATTACTTGTAATTTAATTGAATATTTTAATGATATTCCTAGAGTGTTCTTACATATAAACAAAAATGTCTCAACCTCCAATGCTTTTTCATAAGGAGTTCTAATGGGTTAATTATGCTTTCAAAAGATATAGTATTTTTATATACTCATAATAATTTTCATAGGGAACATTTTGCACCATCTTTTGAGGACTATAGTAATCAAAATTATCATTTATTTGCATACATTTCTGACTATCAAATGTATGTTATCCTTTTTGTCAATGTTATCACTACTTATGTTAATTTTAGCTAAGTAAATTAAAAGGTTTTGCAAATTTTACTAGATTAAATATATCTCTTTGTACTATTATGCCACCTTACAATATACTAATAACTTATCATCTTACTCATCATATAACCAATTTCTAGATTTAGCTATATCCCAAAACTCTTTGATACTAATTTTTGTGTGTGATCATTATCAAATATACATTTATGTTACACTAAAGCATAAAATTTAAAATCTGATTAACAATAATGTTTCAAGTTAACAATATTGATGATAAATAAAATCAATTATAAAACTTCAATATGATATATTATAAGTGAATAAAGAAAACCCTTTCACCTCTAGTCATCCAAAAAAGAAGCTAGCATATCACATACTAATGGTACACACGAAGAAACCAAACCAAAAAATCGCAAGAAAGAAGCTAGTATATCTCATACTAATGGTACACATTAAGAAACCAAACACAATAATAATTGAGTTTATATACATGTGATTCCAAAAAAATAATATGTGACATTATATGATGGTTAACCTTGACGATCTAATGTAAATCATATTAGAAACAAATTTACGTAAAAATAGTGAAGAAAATGTAAAAGTTGTTAAAGATACATATTTACACGCACACCTTTATGACTATGATCAAGTTGGTAATAACAAAACATATGTGCAAACATCCCCAAAACAAGTGCAATCGGTTGTTCAGAATTAGACATAGCATGATTACATTATGCCACCCTATCAATATGCATAATTATAGCATCTTAGGGGATACTTCTATGGGAGGTGCTTGGTTTCCAATTACACATATTTCTTGGACCCACTAACATTTCTACAAATTGTACTAATATTATTTGGTTATTCAATTTTTCATGTATATGATGTCTTCTATATATTAGATGCTACACTATGCTTTTCTTACATAAGTTTATTTTATCTTTCTACTTGGGGGTAAGGTATTATTCCCTTTACAAGTTTTGTGTGCTTATTCTTTCTCTTCTTAGGAAAAAAGAGGATTTTTTTTTAATATTATACTCTCATACACTAATCAACAGCATAGAAGTGCCTATGAGATATGTACTTACTATATAGATTTGGATTTCCATGTTTACTTATCATATCTAGTTTTTCATATTACAGTTTAGGTTTACTTAATTATACCTAACTTCTAGTCAACACCATTTTCATTTTCTCTTCTACTCAATTTATTTGTGTTTCTTATAGCATACACTAATTAAGGGGAAAATTATATATGGATTCTATTTTTAGTCTATATGTAGTCATAGAAGTGTCATGCACTTTTTCTAGTTGTTCAATATTTCTAGGTATAAAAATTTGATATCCTTTTTATAACAATTTGTTTTCTTTATTTCTACTTTGAAAAGTAGACATGCTTAGTTTTGCACACACTAATGTTGGGAGAAAATGTAGAGGAGAAAAGCGCATACTCATACATTTTTCTTCACTAATTTTACACCATTTACTTTGTAATATGAATTTGGGATAAACGACAATGAATGATAGATTTCACTTTTCATATCAGTGTGCACTTTTTGAAATTTCCGATCAAATTGTACAAACAATTCAAACAAATCCATTTTTACTTTTCATGTGGTATCACAATACCACATAATAATTCAACATTAAACACCACAAAATCACATTTTTATAATTTTTTTACAAATTTAACAAAAACTAGCAATCTCCAACAACTCCATGGACATAACTCAAAATCCATCAAATTTGAAAGATCACAAAATTAAAAATCTAAGAATACCCTTCTGATTTGAATGCACCCAACACCCCTCTTTTAACATAAAACATGCATTTCACTTAACCTACGCAAGAATTGGTAGCATAAGGGCATTTTGGGGAAAAATACATAAAAATATTTGAACAAATTAATAAACTACCCAATGCAAGATATAAATTGATGGAAATGTCTATCCGAGCCCATCTAATATTCTTCAAACATGCAACAACAAGAATGGGACAAATTGTTAGAGAAATGGATATTTTTACCTCAAATTTTGTTGCAATTTCAAATGGAGAGTTCTTCCTACACACAAAAAATGCACGATTCCTTGTAGAATTATAAACTCCAAATTCCTATACTAATTTTACATTTCTCATGCTAGTTCACCCACTCTAGCTCCCACAATCATCAAATATTATTTTTAATTGTAGGACTTCTCTATCCCATTTTCTCCCAAAATAATGTCATAATGAAAAGATAAATCCTTTTCCCTTATTTACCCAAAAGCCATTTCCTATATACATATATTTCACCATTAATTCCCAAAGCACATATATGATAATACTCATAATTCAAATTTTAATTTAAATTATACAATTATGCCATAAAGTCACAAGAGTCATTTCGTATTTAAATTTTATGAAAATTACAATTAATCATAAACATTCATACTATTTATTATCCTTGCACATAGGGATTTGAGTTCCTGGTGTAATATTGATCATGATTGTTGAGGTATACTAATGGATCTAATAATAAGAAATCATTCTCATACTGAGTACAATTGGAAAGGTAAAACATGTATGACCAATGTGACATCTCCTTTTAACCACCATTGGGGAATTACTCAAGCTTGTGAAGCAAGGTGGAAAAATTCCTAGTACCTATAACTACTCAACCCACATCAAGTTTAGCTGTGCATATATATCATAGCTGAAACACATGCAATCTCCCCTAATGGGGGTGAAACATCATGATAAAAAAAATAGTTGAATAAATATACACATGCATGATTAAATTAAATAACACAACATCATAGATACACAATAGTGTTATTACAAGTTTCTTGTAAAGTGCATCCAATATTGATGGGTGTTGTTTCCTTTTCTTGCTGACATAAAAATACTCCTCAGAGGGTTCACTCTATTTATCCCTGACACTGACCAAGCACAGAGTAGAACAACAGAAACAAGGTCTTGATGACCTCCTACACTTTGAGCTCCACAAACTCGGGCGAGATTACCCTTGAAAACTTAGAATAATGAAATCACTAAATTATTCTAGTTTGTTATTGATGGAATTACAGGAATTGATCACTGTAACTTTCACATAAAACAGACCAAACTGAAAGTAAAGATTGATTT
>MU227206.1:10239-28838 GCA_018584345.1 Thuja plicata
AAATAATATTCCAAGGAGATAATATTATATTTTCATAAAAAATAATTTATGTCTAATTTTACTAATAAAGAATACTGAATTCCATAATAAATATTAGCTAGATGTTAATCTTTATTTAAACTTTATTAATTTCAAACTCATTAACTAATTAATCTTCTAGTTGCTTCAACCATGGAAGTCAACATTTTCAACTAATAACCCTAATAAAATAACTTTTGGAGTCCATCCTTTAAAATGAATAAAATAATATCTAAATCTAATCTAATCTAACCCTAGAAAAATTCTTAAGAATTCTGTATTATTTCTATAAAAATAAACCCTAAGCCCATTAAAAAAAATTACCTTATGTAATAATCTTCTTTGTTTATTTTTATTATTTTAGTGCTTCTATTTTTTTGACAGGATTTACGAATTTCTTAATAGCTTTTTGCAAGGTATGCAATCTGCATGGCAGATTCATTTTGCAGTGGAGGCAGTAACGGATGACGTGCACAAGAGGCATTGTCATGGCGGAGGCGAGGTGGAGAGAGATAGAAGTTGGACCGCGCTAGGGATTTTATCCTTGTGCGAGGCGAAGGAAACATGGTGACGACATCTTTTTAAATTGCACTAGGGTGCACCGTGTGAAGGGAAATGAAAGAAGGGGAGACGGAGGGGAGTGGGGGGGTGGTCGAGGTCGTCCCCCTCCCCCCCTCCCGCACCCATCGTGGTAGGCCAATACCCTACATCCATAGGTGCGGCTTCCTGGGGGTGGGTGAGGCCGCCCTCCCTACTCCTCATAAACAAAAGGAGGAGGATCGGCGGTACGGCTTCGGCTCGCCCCGCCCTTTTTATAACTATTTTTTTTCTGAAACTTAGTTTTTGTAAAAGGAAACTTAAAAAAAAGTTTATTTAAAATGTTTCGGTAAAAAAAACTTAGTCCAGCTCTCGGCCTCGAACGACCAATGTTCATCGAGCCAATATACGAAAGGGCTCCAAAGCTAGTTATTTGCCCAACTCTACTTGCAAGGCATCCCAATCTATAACATGAGACTCATCATAAATGTACTTCCTCAAAACTGAAACATTAAACACATTGTAGATGTGTGACAAGCTAGGTGGCAAGGCTAGACGATAAGCAACTAGTCCTATCCTCTCTAAGATCTCAAAAGGTCCAACAAAAAAAGGTGTAAGATTAGATCCCTTTCCAAAATGGATTGGACTCTTATGTGGTTGCACTCTCAAGAAGACCCTATCTCAAACCAAGTAAGCTCGATCTATTCTCTTCGCATATGCATACTTCTTTTGTCTATCCTAAGCCTCTTCAAGACGCAACCTAATTAAGATTACATGATGCTCCATATCTCTGACTAGCTCAAGACCAAAGGAAACTCTATCCATGATCCTATCCCAACTGAGTGGTGTCTTGCATGGTCTACCATAAAGGGCCTGGTAAGGAGCTCTCGCTGTAATTCAATCTCATCAATCGGTTCTTCTTGGAGCTCGTCGCCATTCAATCTCATCCATGGACATGAAATACAACAATAAGATTGATTCTCAAGTGATTCTCCAGCTGGAAATTGACCATTCAATTGTCATCCACAATTAACAACTAGCATTATGCATTCGGGAAATTCTCATCCACAGGACTTGCATGAATGAAACAAAATGTCAGCAAAGTTTGTAAATCAAGGCATGCAAATAGTTTGTCATCAATGCCCATATATAATAGGTGAAAAATGGAGAGTGTTTTATCTAGAATGGTAACATGTTTTTTTCTTGAACCGTGGAATGCTTTTTCCTCAACACTAATCTAAATGTTTTTTTTGAACGGTAACATTTGTTTTTAAAAAAAAAAATCTCGAATACTTTTTTTCCAACACTAATCTCCGATGATAAAGCAAGAAACTTCAAATTTTCAGTTTTAAATGATTCATTCATCTGTTTAAATGGAATTGGTTTTTTGGAAAATAGTCTTTTTTTTTAAGCAAGATCTACCTAGGGGGCAGTACTCTTTCTATTTCCATAAAATCGAGGTTACAAAATGTTGTATCATAACAACTTTAGAACTGGCCACCTGGCTCAGTTGTACAAGTAGATGATAGCATTACCAATGGATAGTAGCCTATCCACCACCCCTTCAGGGAAAAGATCCTCATTCTCTTTGGCAAAAGTGTCAAACTTTTCCAGGCTGTAGTCTTTGAGAATCCCTCTTTTGAACAAAGACCAAGCCCTGTTCATCTTCTTCTTCTTTCCTTCTGCATTTAGTCAGAAGTGTCCGATCATACATCCTTCGACCGGGTAGACTGTAATGTGATCAAGGCATCCTAGCACTTCACAGCGCATGCTTTCCTCCACAATTCTGTGCATTATTGCATTGAGCGCCAAAACATTTCCAACCACCTAGATCACCATTCGATGCAGCTCTTCAATTAGGAATCCATCGTGCACATGGCCCACCGACCAGAAATATTCGCCCAAAATCACCACCATCGTTCCATGCTCCTGCTCGTTGGCCTTCTTGAAAATGTGGGCAATCTAATTTTCAGGTGCCTCCTCTATCACTCCTTTAGCACATCCACATGTAATTCCTAAGTAGTTCACATTTGCATTGGAGTCTAATTCAAACCAGATGGATCTCTTTATAATTCTACCCGCCTATCTTCAGCCTTGGTTCACGAGTTACATCTAAGTCTCGCATCTTTCACAGTTTCGCAGAGATTCTGCGTACAATATATTCCAAAAAGTTATGGGCTAAAGATGCACTTCCCTACCCCCGCCGTCAGCCGTCACCTCCTCATCCTATGCCCACTTTTGGATGACCAACTTGGTCTGCTGAAATTATCCTTTGCAGATCTATTGGCAAAGGCTTTATGGAGTCGAATTCATGGGTCAAAGCTATTTCAATCCCCATGTTGGCCAAATAGTCTGCCACCTTGTTGCCTTCTCTATATACATGTTGTATATGGAATTGTCCAATGTTGTTAAGGTGGTCCTCAATCCTAGGTAACCAATCAGCCAATCTCCACGAGTGAAAGTTAGATTTCACAATACCATTCAAAATAACTTGGGAGTCCCCTTCTATTAGGAGATTGGAAATTCCATTAATCGCACACCAGTGCAGGCCCTTCTCTAATGCTGAAATCTCTGCCACATTATTTGTAGTGATTCCTATATATCCCATAATAGCCTTAACCACTTCTCCTACAACATTCCAAATTAAGACACCAATCCCACTACTGCCCGGATTGCCCCTACTTGCACTGTCAAAGTTAAGTTTCTCCCATCCTACTTGGGCTTTTTTCCAAACCACATGTTGCCTCTTGACTTTCCTGTCCTTTAGGACGTGATCGCTTGATTGGTTAAATGGTCCACGTGTCCTCCATTTTTGAATCCCATTTCAATTTGTATCTATATAGAAGGCCTTGACTCCTACTGTTCAAGACGTCTTCTATAGCATGTCTGATATCATTCAATAGAGTATCAACTTCTTTCGTATATTCTTCAAAGATTCTTCTATTACGTTCCTTCCAAATATGCCACACTAGCATGGAAGGACAAATGATCCAAAGAATTCCCCACTTAGATTTTTCTCCTATCGATCGGCCATGATGACAGGAACTCCTTAAGCGTGGCATTTCTTGCCACCTTCCATTGGAGCATTCCTAAAAACCAATCCCAACATGATTTTGCATAAGGACACCAGTATAATAGATGATCCACCATCTCTTCCTCCTATCTACATAGTACACACCAATTCGATTCTGCTATCCCGATAGTTCTCAGTCTACTACCTGTCAGTATCCTACCGTGCAGGGCTATCCATAAGAAGGCTCCAGCTTTAGGAAGAGGCCATTTGCCCCAACAGAGTATCGAAGGCCAATGACATTCCTGCTTTCTGACCCTTTGAATTTTGTATCCCAACCTAACTTTGTAATCCCCAGATTTGGATGCACTCCATATTAGTTGGTCTTCTTTAGTTGATCAGGGAACTCTCCTACTTAATAGTATCTCCGATAACTTCTTTTGATTTTCAGAATCGATGGCCTCCACTATTATTCAATCCTTTGTAGAAGAGGAATCTAAAGTTTTGAAGTATTCCACCACCCTACAACCCTTTGAAGCTTCCATTTGATCGATCCACTCCCCTTCAAAGAAGTCAAAAAGGGGCAAGTCCCCGTTCCATGAGTCCCTCCAAAAACTGGCTCTATTTCCATTACGTATCTCCCATGAGAGATGATCGGTAATGGTGTCCCAACTATTCCAGATAAAATTCTAAATATGTGAGCCTTTGTCTAAGTTGGCCACTGTGAGGATCCTGTCCGATTCCGATGAGTCCAAATATTTGGCTGCCATCACTTTGCACCACGGTATGGTTGGGTATTTGTACATATTCCATGCCAATTTGGCTCCTAGTGCTTTATTCTGAAAGCCCATTTTCCTTAAACCGATCCCTCCATCCTCTTTTTTCAGACATGCCACATCCCAATTGATAAGAGGTATCTTTTTGTCCACCTTCGATCCTTCCCACAAGAATTTTTTAAGTAATCTGTCTAATGTTGTTGATGCTTTATCGGACATTTGATATATCGACATATAATAGATGGGAACTGCAGAAAGAATGAACTTAATCATTTGGATTCTACCTGCTTGAGACAACCATTTATTTTTCCATGCTCCCACTTTTTGACGACATCTACTCAAGGTGTCCTCCCATATTTTGGGCTCTAGTCTATCTGTAAATAACGAGACACGAAGATATGTAATAGGGAATTCTCCTGCTGTGAAACCCAGCGCCTCTGAAATCTTATTACCTAACTTTCGATTGGTATTCAGAAAGTATAATAATGATTTTTGTTTGTTCATACTCTGGCCTAATCCTATTTCATATCTATCAAGAATTTCTTTCATCACCTTGGCTTCCCTAACTGAAGCTTCTCTGAAGAGTATTGTATCATCTGCAAACTGGGAATGTGTAATCAGGGCCAAATTTTCATGAACTGACACTCCTCTCCAACGACCCAATGATGATTGCAATTTAATATTTATGCCAAATACTTCTGCCATCAACACAAATAAAGAGGGGGACAGGGGATCTCCTTGCCTTAACCCGTTAGTAGCTTGAAAAAAGACACTTAATGAACTATTCACCAATACTAAGAAGTGCATGGTAGAAAGACAATGGGAAATACATCTAATCCACTTATGGTCAAAGCCAAACCGCCTAAGAACTTCCTTGATAAAGGACCATCTAACTTTATCAGATGCCTTATTAACGTCTAATTTGACAATTATACTTGGAGATTTATCATATTTAATAGAATGGATGGCTTCTCCTGCTATAATGATACTATCCATGATCTCCCTCCCAAGGACGAAGCTGTGTTCTTCTGCTGAAATGAGTCTACTCAGCATAGGCTTCAGTCTATTTTCCATCGCTTTAGACAATATTTTGTAAAGAGAGTTGCATAAGAATATCAGTCTATAGTCCGCCATGGTTTCACAATCCTGCTTCGTGGGAATTAAGATGATGATCGTGTCGTTAATTTATTTAACAAATCTACCATGCTTCCTAAATTCTTCTGCCACCTTAAGAATATCCTCTCCCATAAAGCTCCAGCACTTCTGGAAAAATTCCGAAAGCATCCCATCGGGCCCTGTAACTTTATCAGAATGGTTGTCGAATGTCACCCTTTTGATTTCTTGAATCGAGAAAGGCCGCATCAATTCTGAATTGTCTGCTTCAGTTACCACCTTAGTGATGAAATCCAATAAATCAGAGGGCTCACTCATCCTAACTTCCATAGATTCTCCAATTAGATATCTGAAGTGATCTACTGTGATACCTTCGATGACCGCGATTTCTTCCTGCCATCTTCCTTGCGAATCCTGAATATGGTGAATACAGTTCATGGATCTCCTTGATTTAACTGATGCATGAAAAAATTTAGTGTTGGAGTCCCCTTCTTTGATCCAATTGTCCCTCAATTTCTCCCTCCAATATACTTCTTTGAGAAGGATCTCCACCAATTCGCTCTTTAATGAATTTTCTTTTATGTAGTCCTCGTTTGACATACCGGAAGCAATGACTTGTAAATTGAAAGCCTCAAGTTCTGCCTCTACTCTTCTTCTTTTCGTGAAAACATTCTTGAAAGAGCTCTTATTCCATGCTTTGATATTGTCCTTCATGGATTTAATTCTCTTCGTAAAACAGAAACTTGGAGCTCCTTCAAATATATCACTGTCTTTCCACCTGCGTGAGAAAATCCTTATCTCTCCACCACATTCCTTGAAATTTGAAACTTCCTTTCCTCCCATAACAAGCTTCTTTAATACTGATCTGTACTGGATAATGATCAGATAGAGATATTAGAAGGATACTTGTCTCCAGATTGAAGGAAGATTCTACCCAAAAAGCTCCTACTATAAATCTGTCTAATCTTTCAGATATTCTAGTGAATTTCTCTCGACGGTTAGTCCAAGTGTATTTATCATTCAAAGGGACCACATCTGTCAATTGGTTATTGTTCAAAAAGTCTCTAAAATCCTCCATGACTTGGTTGGACATACGCAGCCCCCCTTCCCGATTTCTCCTCTGGTTCCATTAGAGCATTGAAATCACCTCCTATAATAGCTCTTTCACCCTTGATTGTAGACAACTTGGCAGAAATTTCCATCCACACCTTCAACTTGTCTGATGTTTTTATTGGACCGTAAACTTTAAAAATATGAAAAACTTCATTTTTATTTAGGCTTGTGGCAACCCCATACATCTAGTTGGTAGTTTTTACCAGATCTGTCATCTTTATAAGTTTGGGATTCCATAACACCCCAAGGCCTCCCGATGATCTGTTGGCTTCATGAAAGCATCCTTCGCACATATTACAAGAATGAAGAAAACTAAGTGCTTTATCAAGGTTCAATTTGGTCTCTTGAATGAGAATAATGTCATTCTCATACTTATGAAATGCTTGTTTAACCAAGCGTCTCTTGTCAGGGGCCGATAAACCCCTGACGTACCAAGTAGAAATCTTCATCTCTCTCTAAGGGAGGCCCCTGCTCCCTTGGATTTTCTCAGAAATTCAAATATATTAATAATACCTTTCTTCGAGGCCCTTTCTTCTCTTTTTTGTTCGTTGGACCTCCTTCCCCTACCACCTTTGGTCTTTCCCAGAATGGCATTGACCGATTGGCTAATGTTCCTTGGATCAACATTTTCCAATTCGTCAAATAAGTCAAAATTCTTCTCCGAATTTCTATCATATTCTATCTCCGTATCTAAACAATTTTATTTCTTAAGAGGAGTCTCTATCTGCAGGTCATTATCCTTAGAGATTTGTTTTTCTCCTAACCCCGAACATTCGCCTATGCTTCTGGAAGCCTCGACAATGGCAGTAATGTCTTGCTTCTGTTTTAACCCATTTTCTGCAGAATCGGTTTTTGTAACCATTTTTTGTGCTCCTCCTTTCTTGATCCAGATTTTTGCTAGTTTAGAGTTATCTGTTCTTGCCTTCGATCCTAAACCTCTGAAACCAACATTCAGATCACCTTGTCTCAATTCTTCTATTTCCACTTGTTGTTTCCATACGCTTCCTCCAAATTTGAGACAGAAGATGTTGGGTATCTTCTTGACCGCCACTAACTTGATTTTCACATAAAGATACAAATCATTTTCTATGATTCCTTCATCTACTTCTAACAGAGTACCCAGAGACCTTCCAATACATTCTAGGCTTGTGTCCCCCCAATACTCAATTGGAAGATTGTATAATCTGATCCACACCGGATTCTCATATACTCCTAATAGAGTCGGATCAAAATTTGATTGCCACGTTTGTAGGTAAAGAGGAGTCAAATCGCAAAACCAATTCTGTTGGTTCAGAATATCATTCCTGGTTTCTTCACTATTAAAAACCACCATGAAGAAGCCTTTGGGGATGAATTTCAAGATCGTTTCACGGTTCCATTTGATAGACACCCAATCCCTGATACAAGCCCTAGACAACCTTGCTCCAACATATCACCCAATAACTGCCAACTTGCTCCATAGTTCAACATCCAAACGATGTCCTCTGGCAATTCAATTTCCAGCGGCTCTGCTTCCTCGCTGGATGACTCCTTTGGTTTCCTAGCCCCAACTCCAACCCTGTGGCCTCCCTGGATATAATCTTTTGTAAACTTTCTATTCTGCGGCCTCCATCTCCCTCTCACCGCCATCGTTCTTAACGTGTGATTTAATATCTCTCTTTTAAGCCTTAATCCCTAATCCCAAAAAATAGTCTTTAATCAATTAAATAGTTATTTATAAATATAATTTAAAAATAAGTGTTAAGTTTAATAAAATTATTTGGGAAGGAAAAGTGGTCAATCAGACTTGAAGTTTTTCTAAGTCTTTTAATTAATTACTTATTATTAAGCCCAAAATATTAGATATTTTAAATTTTAGAAAAAAATTAAGTCTAAATTTTAATAAATCTATAACTAAACTAATAAAATTTGATCAAATAATATGCTTTTACAATTGAGACAACAAATAAAACTTAAATCAATTTGAATTTAAATGTTAAAACATAAATTACTAAAACTAAAAATATTTGTGCATATGTTACATAACATTCATATTGTTGTTAAAGGGTCGTCAAAGGTGAACTGGTCTGTGGAAGGCATTCTGGATGATATTCATAGACTCCTATAGGGATTTTATTCATTTACTTTCAATCATGTCTACAAAGAGAGCAATGCTATGGCAGATGCTCTTGCTGAGAATGACTACATTCTCGAGGGGGTGAGATGTTGGCAACACTTTTCATCTCTCCCAACTGATGTACAAACTCTCTTGAATGGAGAGTGTTCAAAATCCAAAGAAGATGGCGTATAACACCCTACTTGGGAAGTGGTGTCTCCTTCTCGGTACTTTAGGGCTTTGGGGTCAATGCTACCCTTACCCTTTTAGTCTTGAGAGAGAGTGGGGAATGGGCCTCACTATTTTGAATTTGAACATAAAGTGGATGATGTGGAAGGATAGTTTTGCCTTTGGGAAATGTTTTTCCAAGAGGGCATGTTTTACTACTCTTGGTGAACTTGTTTTTTGAGACAACTCCCACGTAATCATCTTGACTACATTTTCATTGAGGAGTGCCACTTTATAATGGCATGACATTACATGATTATCATGACCGGTGTGAGTTATATTTATCATTACCCCTTGTGTAATGATAGGTACGCTACTTACGTCATATTGAAAAGACCTTTATTTTTCTGATGTAATAGCTCGAATGGGTCCATTTTTTGCGAGGACGGTATAATAATTTCATGCAATCGGACAGACAAGCATCCTTCTTGCTTTTAAATCACTTCATAGTAATGACAACTTTCTTCTATCATATCAAGAGTTGTAGTTCTCATTTTAGTGTTTATTTCCTTAAGTATTTTGTCACTGTTATGGGGGTGATCGCAACCACATTGAGTCAAGGAAATCAGAGAAGGTCAAGAATGACCCCACAATTTGGCACATTTTCAAAGACGGTGGGTTACTGATTTTTTTAATGTATTAATGGGTTTTATGAGGGAATCTTTGTACAGTTTGTTAAATCCTAGGATAACATAAGGGTTTTATGGGGTATATTTCTTTTGAAATACATGAATATTTCACTTCTTTGGCAATTGGGATTTCTACCGAGGGTAGGAAATCGAAAAAGACTAGTCGTGTTGTTGACAATGGAAGACTTAGCAAGTTCTTCAAGGGAAACTATACTCCAATAAAGAGGCAAGGTGGATATGATAGAAGGAATCTTCCCTCCCCTTGAGGTGAGGTCTGTTACTGGATCATGAGGTACTTTACTTTGGAAGGGCATTGAGATAGGTATTGACTTGTCTCTTTCTGAGGAGAAACTCATCTCCATTAATGTGGCTTCACTGCTAATTTGACATGCCTATAGAATGAGGTGAATACTCTCAAGAATAGAGTGACCAAGGTTGAAAGGAAGCTTATTTTCATATCTAGATTCAGTCTTTGGGTTATGCATAGCTTGACAACCTCTATTTGCCTCATGCATCACAATATTTTAGGTGAAGATGAGTAGGAGGAAGGTAAATAAGGACTTGTTCAAATTCCTTTCTGATGACTAGTCCAATGTGTTGCATCAATCGGGATGTGATATTGGATCCCCTCACAAGCTGTAATGGGGCCCATACCTTTGGCCCTTTTGGATCCTCTAATAAGAGAATAACTCTATAGAATATAGTGAAAGAACATACACATGTTTTAGGGTTTCCTTAAGTATTGTACTTCTCAAATATTGGAACCTTAAAACTTGTGGATATGAAAGTAGTGTTTATTTGTAGTGATAGTATGGAGGAATAAGAAGTTTAGTGGTAGGTATGGACGTGAGTTTTCTTTGTAGTTTAACAAAATTTGATATAAGTTAGTTTATGATTGGATATATAGCATGCATTAAGGTGCTTGAAGTTTGTGAATTAGATTATGTGAGAATTACAAACCCAAGGGATTCAGATGTGCCAAAAATTATTTTTGGAAGTCAAACATCAATACGATAGGAGGTGGAAATTGTTACATGGATCGATGCATATGTTTTTCCAGAGTACAATCATTTATAGGTTTTTCTATTATAATAATTGATCAAATAAATAAAATAAGTTGGCACTATTTCCTAAAGCTAATACACAATTAAATCTATTTGGGTTTTTTATCTACTTGCATTTTTTTCCTTATTGTAAGAAAATGATACAATTACATTAATTTAGTAAATTTGGACATAGCTTTAGGGTCAAACTAAAGTGTGTTAGAAGGGAGGATTTTAATAATCTTATGTTTGTCTTTTATGAAGAAAACTTTGTATCACTAATACATTTGCTGCCAAATTTTGATAGCTAACTGTCGGAATTACGACAGCCAACTGTCAAAAAATGTTGTCAGCATTTTTGCATTGTTAATTGCGATGAATAGAGTAGTTGTCCCCATTGCGACAATATCTATGTCGAAAAATTTTGTTTAGTCATCGTCAAATGAGTTCACATTTCCGATGCAGATGTCATCGCAACTAAAGTATCCATGTTGCAAACTGTCGTCAGGTATACCCATCCCCCATCACAAATTTTTATGGTGATGTCATTGCAAGTACAAAATCCCCGTCGAAAAAGGTCGTTGGCCAAATTTTCCCCCCATCACAATCTTTGATAGGGATTTCATCTCTAGTACAACATCCCTGTCGAACAAGGTCATCGGTGAAACCCAGCCCTAGTCACACTTTTCGATGGGGATGTCATCGCGAGTACAACATCCTCATCAGAAAGGAGTGTCGGCCAAACCCTTTCCTCGTCGCAAATTTTGACAGCGACTTCGTCGTGAGTACAACACCCCTATTGGAAAAGGTCATCAGACATACCTAGCCCCCGTCACCAATTTCAACGGGGATGTCACCGTAAATAGAGCATCCGCATTAGAAAATCTGTCAAAAAAACTACCGCCCATCACAATTTTTGATAGGGATGTCATCGCAAGTACAACATCCCCATTAGTGCATCCTATTCTGACACCTTATTGGATTAAAGATATCAGGGCTCAAGAGACCAAAATAATTGGTCACTGTCTTTGGTCAATGTGATTGTCAAATTTTTTTACCTTTGATTAGCTCATTAAATGCGGGGGTCTTAAGGAATTTAATAGATCACATTTTCATGGTAATTTATATTATTTTAGTTGAGGTTGTGTGATTTATCTATTTCACGCACTTCTAGACTTTGAGGACATCCATAAAGAAGCATCATCTCATGTGGCCTGCATTACAAGTTCTAACAGAGCCTTATATTTTCTAAGCTGGTCTTAAGCGTCAACTAGAAAAAACACATTCAAAAGGGTGAACTAATTGAGGTGGGTGATGTGAAGAATCTGATAGTAGAAAATCTTTAAGATTGATGACTTGTGTTTGAGGTTTTGATCTCGTAATAGGTAATAAAATTCCCTAAAATAATTTATCAGGGAACAACAAGTGCACTAGGCAAGAACTAGGGGTGTGCAATACATTCAAGTCTAACTAGATACAATGATGAATGATTGCATCTAGTTTCGCTCGAATGTAGTGAACACCCATGTTTCATGCCTAGTGCACCTAGTTGTTACCTAATATATTATTTTAGGGGCTTTAATACTTATTAAAATATCAAAACCTCCAACTCATGTCATGAATCTTCAATCCTTTCTACTATCAAATTCTTCACATCCCCCACCGCAATCAGTTCACCCTTTTGAATGTTTTTTTTTTCTAGTTGACACTTAAGACGATCTTAGAAAATATACGGCTCTGTTAGAACTTTTAATAGAGATCACAGGAGGAGATGCTTCTTTATGGATGTCCTCGAAGTCCACAACATGTGCAAAATATAGATAGATATTCGTGCAACCTCAACTAAAATAATATATGTTATCATGAAAATATTATCTATTAAATTCCTTATGTCCTCCACTAATGATGAGCTAATGAAAGGTAAAAAAATTTGGTAGTTACATGGACAAAAAGATTGAGACCAATTATTTTGGTCTCTTGAGCCTTGATATCTTTAGTCCTAGCTACTTGGTAGTCAAAAGGGAAAAAAAACAACACTACCCTAGAAGCTAAGTTCTTACAAATGAGGGGGCGGGAGGGAAGATTAGCCATTGAACCATGTGTAGTTAAAAGGGGAAAAATCATAAGACCAAGGAACTCAATCAGACAAAATTCAAAGTTGAAACAACTCTTTTATTAATGAGGATTACCTGCTGGGTATAAGATCCTAGAGTATCATCAGTGTCCCTTCTATATGGCCGCTCCATGTGGCCTTGTGACAAAGATCAAATATAAAAATGTTAGCAAAAGAACTTAAAAATTAAATGACGTGTAAACTCATTGATTGAAGGTTGGTTCAAATGGTGTACAATACGTACCTACACCCCCATGATAGTAGCTTTGTCTGTATCTATGCGAGTCAAATTGTAATCAATAAGTAGCTCTTCCTCTGCATGTATTGATTTTATCGCACATACAAATACATGATTTCCCTTGCACACCTCAAATATGCAATTGGATTGCTTAATAGTTGACCCAGGTCAGGTACTATTTATAAGACTTGCAATATTATATGTTTCTTTGGGCCTTCCGTCAATGTATATCTAGCCACTCTTTTACTTTGATTATTGTCTTTATGTTGTATATAATTTTCTGAGATTGCATACCTATGCATACTTTATTTATATTTAACAATATGCATCCAACTTTTGTAATCATAACAAGGTCCCACAAACTCCATCAATTTAGAAACTTTGTTGTAAGAGACCTTTATGTTGTCGATGTAAAATATGCCCAAACCATGTAATGATGATGGTGCAATGTGATATATCTTCTCGTTAACGCAAAAATCAATGTTTATTGGAGGAATTTCATTGGGCACCCATTGTTTTTGTAGATGTTGGCACCTCAAGGGCACCTCGGTGTCGCCTTCGGTCTCATCATCATAAGAACATGACCCCCTTCAGAAAGGAAAAATTTCATGCATTTATTTAATTTCCATCTAGTATTTTGACCCCTAGTTGACCTACTACATGTCCCACTTTCATCTTCTATTCCTATATTTCCCTCACTTGAGGAAGACACATCTGACAAATACCTACTTGCTAGTACTTGCACTCTATCAAATGAGAGAGATAGTTGGTAATGAGAGATATTTTTCAAATAGGAGAGATATCTTACAAGTCATTAATCTTACTATTGAGAAATACATTAAATAAACTATATCTATAGAGTACATATTGACTTATACTTTTCGATCCATGAGATTGTGTGGGATGCTCATGAAAGGGGTTTGGGTTCCTGCATATGTAATTCAATTATCTTATGTTAGCTAAAAATTTCATGATATATATACTCAAAATCACATAGTAGACAACATGAAGTACAATATGCATTCATCATAGTCATTGTATATTTTTTGTGTTCCTTACCTTTAGTTTATGTTGTCTTTAAATTAAGGACCCTCAACAGAAGCTAGGTTGACTATGTTTGTAGTCAATTACCTGTTTCCACCAAGGCTAGCATCATCACACAAAATATATACATGAAATCAACACCAACAATAAATACATATGTATCACATCCATCATAAGCATCACATATGAATTTAAAACATTACAAGGTACATTATGAATTAATTATGTAATGACATTGAAATTATATACATAATGAATAAACTATGTAACCATATAAGTCAAATATATTTATATCAAGAAATCAATATTAAATATATTAAGGATTGATCGCATAACTCTACATTTCATTCATGTCATTTATCTACTTCTTCATCTAACTCATCATCATGATCATCGTCGTCATCGTCGTCATCGTCCTCACAACCACCATCATCGTCGTCGTCGTCATCATCATCGTCATCATCATCAACATCATCATCATTTTCAGTAGCAACATCATCGTTGTCATCTTTTTCTTCTTCATGAAAAATGTGTGTCAAGGACATCATCAACTATCTATCGACCATGCAACAGAGATGGAACGAGAGCGGGAGGGAGGAGGGGAAAGAGCGAGAGACAATTTTTTGAATTTGAACATAGGAGGGAAGCTAGGAGTTGAAGGTTCTGCAACGTGAAGCATATTTTTCTATAATACCTTCGTCAGATGCTGAGGAAAAATTTGGTGGGTCAACCTTGGCATCGTTCAACAAGGATGACGGTCCTATTATGGGGCTAGAGGCAGAAAAACCTAAAAATTCTAACGTCAGGGATGAGTCAACAAAGTTGATTGAAGGTAAGTCGCATGGATTTTCCTCGAATCTAGGTAAAGGGAATTGGTTGGGTCTTTTTGGAGTTAAACACTCTAGCAATTCCTCATTCCCAAAGGTGGATATTTTGGCCGACCCACTTAAGGGAGAATTCAACATTATTCATCCCGATCTGATTGCGGATCATACTGTGTCTATCATGGCTTCTACCTTGGTTGGACAATTTATGGGTCCACAACCGAATATAGATTTAGTTAGATCCTTTACGGATAAGAAATGGAGGCTTAAAGGCCAAGTTGTCATTGTTGCAATGTCAAAAGGATTTTTCTCTTTTGAGTTCTCTAACAGGGAGTCTATCAGAAGTAATGTGTGGTGGTCCTTGGATGATGGGTAAATCCTCCTTATCTCTACAAAAATGGATGACTAGCCTCAACTATAATGACAATCTTTTCATAGTTGCTCCAGTCTTGGTTCATCTTCCCGGGATGTCATTAGAATATGGCATGAGGATATATTGATAGCCATTTCTAGTACCTTTGGGGAGCTTCTTTCCATTGGCGCAATGACAACAACAAGGACTAGATAAGTTTATGCTAGGATTTGTGTGAACATACAATAGAGTGCGGATCTTCCACAAGTTATGACTCTAAAATCAAAGATGGGGTCTTGGAAGCAAGAGGTCGAATATGAATCTATGCCTTTTGCTTGCATCTTATACAAGAAATATGGTCACTGGGCGAAACAATGCCCCCAAAAACCTCAAAAGGAAAAAAGAGGGTTCAGGAACAAAAAAAAGGTCAGAGAATGGAGTGGAAAAAAAAAGAGGAAACTACTATCCCTTCTATAATATTTGACAAAAATAAGGATTAGAAGGCTACATGTATCTCTGAAGAGAATAATGAGATTCATCATAATGAGCAAAAAGGGGAAACCCAAACAAGAATAGAACAAGAATCAAAAAAGAAAGAACCAGAAGGAAGGATAAATGAGTTCATTAGTCTGAAAATCTCTACAGAAGAAAGAGCGGAATCTCTCATAGGATAAGTTACACTGAAGGACCCAAGGGTGGAAGAAATTTTGGTTCCTCCCAAAGGAGAATAAAAAGTAAGGAATTCTGGGGAAGAAGACTCCATGATAGGGACAAAACATTTCTTAACCTAGAGTTCAGAGGAAATACTGGAAGCAGAGAATGACCTAATTAGAGGAAACAATAAGGATTCTCCCTTCAACCTAAAACAAATAAAACCTTTGGAAAAATTGGACAACAAGAAAGCTTTAGATTCAGAGGATAAGGAAAACTCTTGGAAAATGGTGGGAGATTCAAAGAAAGGATCAGGAAAGAAAGGCTTTAGATCCCCCAAGGAGACCAAACTACTAATGATTTGAATAAAAACTCAGGGAAGAAACCTGAGAGTGTTTTAATGGGGAGCTTTGAATTGAAGTCAACAAAAAATAATGGGGTTAAAAAACTATGAGTTCCGACAAGAGGTCAGTAGAAAGATGAAATTGGAACTCCAAGACAACATAAAGGAAGGAGATCTGAGAAAACCCAGAGGGAAGAGGAAGAAAAACATAACATTGCAGATAGTAAAGAGCTCACCATCAATCATGTTTGTTCTCCAATACTTAAATGAAGATTATTTATTGGAACATTCAAGGACTCAATGGTCCTCGTAAGCAAGATGTAGTTAGGATTTTAGTAAGAGACTCTAAACTGGACATTCTGATAATTCAAGAAACTAAGATGATACAAGAAAAGACAAAGAAATTGAAACTGATTAAAAATGGGAGCAGTTATGGAAGTAGTTCTGAAGGGGATTCTGGGGGGTTGGCTATTTTCTAGAATCAAACTTGTTTCAAATGCCAGCTTCTAAAAGAAGAGAAACTTTCTTGCAGTTAAAGTTTGGAGTCTTAAGGACACTTTTTCCTGGATTCTTATTAATGTTTACGCTCCTAATACAAAATCTGGAAGATTGAAGCTTTGGAAGAAGTTGCATGATTTTAGGGAAACCTGCACTTAGAAAAACTGTATGATCATGGGGGATTTCAATACCCGCTTGAAACAGGAAGATAAATCGGGAGGGACCATGACCCAAGTGGAAAGCAAGGTTGATTTGATGGATTTTATAATAAGTGAAGGCTTGTTTAACGTTGAGATGGAAGGAATAAATTATACTTGGTCAAATTGTAGATTTGGAGATGAACTTATCAAAGTCAAGCTTGATAGAGTGCTCATCACCCCGACCTGGTATACTAAGTTTTCATGTGCTCTCACTTCTGTATCTAGAATTGGGTTAGACCATTTTCCTCTATCTTTCTCTATTAGTCCTTTCTCTGGCAAAAGAAATGTGCCTTTTAGATTTGAGAAGATGTGGCTTGACCATCCCGATTTGGAGAGTAAAATTAGGGAGTGGTGGAACATAAAGGTGGAAGGTTCTGCTATGTTTAAATTGGTTAATGTTAAATTTAATGTTAAACATTGGAACAAGAATGTTTATGGGGATATTTTTCAGTCCAAAAATAAAATCCAAATGGACCTGAAAGATATCTAGGAGGAAATTCAAAGAAATGGTCTAACTGAAAGTTTGAAAACCCAAGAGAATCAAATTCTTGCAGACCTCCACAACATTATAGCCAAGGAGAAGACTTTCTGGAGGCAGAGACCTAGATCTCTTTGGTTGAAATCTGGAGATAAGAACACTATATTTTTTCATCTTACTTCTCTCAAACACAAGGCTATAAACATGATTCATTCCCTATCTGCCACTAGAGGTTGAAGACATTATTTTTCCATTAGTATACTCAGAGGAAAAACACAGTCAGAAAGAATTACTGGCAGACAATAGGCATCACCAGAGGAACACAAGCAGTACCGGTGAAATGCAAGCATACCCGAAAGCACAAAGAATTTTTGAGAAAAAATGCTAAGTATAAATATGACAAGCTTCACCGGCAAACATAAGCATCACAGACGAACATAAGAATTACCGACGAACATAAGCATTACCGGCGAACACAAGCATTACGGGCGAACACAAGCATTACCGGAAACACAGTTTCCAAAATCAACCTGACAGGAACAGACAAGCATACCCGACGACATGTTTAGAGAAAGGAACACCGACGATCAAGAAAACCGACCATCAGAACCGACAGACAGATCAAGAACCCGCAAATTGTGGATCTGAGTTTTACACGTCGATTAAAGCAATGTAAATCTATTTATAGAGTTTTTTTTTTTAAAATCAGATTAGATGGTCATGCATGCTTTATGTAAATGCTTTAAAGCATCCTAACGGATCTAAAGAATATCTAACTACAGATCAAGATCAAGTTGTATATCCTGAATCTAGAGTTAATGTGTAAATGCATGAATCAAGAATTGAGCCTAGATTAGTATAAATAGATGTTCGTACTCAATTGTGAGTACATGAATTCTTAACAATTGATAGCCATGAAGAGCATCTAAGGAGCAGAAGGTAGAATTCATGCAAAGATCACAAACAAAATATATCAGTTATCAAAGGACACACAGAGGCTACTGACGAGCAGATAAAGGTAATACTCAATCATGGAAGGATGATTAATAGTATTTTTGGAGCTTTATAGGATCTATTTCATCAGCAATCAAAGATTGCATTTATCTTCAGATCAAAGACTTATGTAGTTGCACTCTAACAAGTGCATCACATCTAAAATCCTTTTGTACAAGGTGGACTTAACCATCCTTTGTAAATCTCTTAACAGAGTGCACACTTAACAGTGTTGCTAAAGCTTCAAATGAAGTAGATCTTAACAGGTCTCCACTATAATACTCCTAACAGGGTAGGTCATCA
>MU227206.1:83521-125938 GCA_018584345.1 Thuja plicata
ATCAAAATTTGGTTTTATCACCGAAGTCATTTTCTTGACAACTCACCTGCCACATCATCCTTGTAGGGTCCATCAAAATTTGGTTTTATCACCGAAGTCATTTTCTTGACACAGTTTACAATGCATCTGCCACCTGCGCGTGGAGAGGCTCGGGGCTTCTTCTTCTTCTTTTTACTTACTGTGAGCTTTCTAGTTTTTAAAGCTTATTCTCTGTGTTTTGCGTAAAAATACTAGGGCCCACCCTCCCCCACCCGTCGTGGTAGGCCGACACCCTACATCCTCAGGCGCGGCTATCTGGGGGTGGGTGAGGCTGCCCTCCCTATTCATAAACAAAAGGAGGATCGGGGGTATGGTTTCGGCTCGCCATGCCCTTTTTTTTAACTTGTTTTTTTTCTTCTGAAAATTAGTTTATGTTCCCTTGAAGCTATCTTCCTTGCATCTTTCATATCCAGGCATCGTCGACAGTCGATCTTGGGCACCTCGGGATCTGCGCCCAATCTGCAAGCTGATCTGCCAACTCACTTGCCACATCATCCTTGTAGGGTCCATCAAAATTTGGTTTTATCACCGAAGTCATTTTCTTGACAACTCACCTGCCACATCATCCTTGTAGGGTCCATCAAAATTTGGTTTTATCACCGAAGTCATTTTCTTGACACAGTTTACAATGCATCCTCCAGGCCGTGCCGTCTCCTAGAGCTTCTAGCTCTTACTTCAAATCAATGGAAATGTGCTTTAGTATATAAACATTCAAAAATCTCCACTCCCCCACCAATGTGGGACAATTTCAATTTTAGAGTTTTAATACCATTCATATCCTGGGCACCAAAACTCGTCTTCTCCTCCGGTCAAGCTGCAAGATTTATTGTTTGCACTGAAGCTTTGTTAAGTTTTAATGTTTTTAGCTTTCCCCCCATGCGTTGGGTCCTTCCATTCTTTCCTGTGCAGCATTGTATTTGCATAAGAGTTAAAAACATTTCATATTGCCATAAAAATTGTGCAACATCCTCACGGTTTACAACTTGGTTTTACTCCTGCCAAAGCATTTGAAACAGTTTAAATGCTGGCTCCCTCCACAGTTCATCGCTGCATGTTGTTTGCATTGAGTTATCTGCATTTGTCTTGCACAAGCTTTTAATTACAAAGCCCCTTCTCCCATCATCGTGTGAGTTCCTTCACCTCAACATCTCCAATTATTTCCTGCGCACCAAGCTCTCTTGGCATGCTTAATACGTTGCGCAAGCCTCTTCAAATAATAATCATGGTTTATCCATGATGTCACACTGTCTACGCTAACCCTTATTACACCATGCGTTGACTTGTGGATTGTGCACCTTCTTGGTTCTTTCTTGTCCTTACACCTTCTAAGCAGACTTGCTTCGTTTTTTTAAAATGTTTAATATCACCTTCATGCGTGGAATCCCCTCTTCACCAGACTGCAAACATAGCGTTGCATTTCTTCCTATTTCCCACGCGGCCTCTCAGTACATCAGATGTGTGTTCTACAGTCCACGCATAAGATGAATGCTGGCAATATTTGTGGGAATTAATATTGAACCTGCCAAATGCATTTGCATGCAAGTTTCTTGGTGTTGCCTTCATTGTCTGCACAGACCACCATTTACCTCCTTCAAACATTGCGAGCATCTTGGTTTTACACCACCCATATCAGCGCGGGTTCCATAATATACTGCACAAGATTTTAATTTGTCTCATGCGTTGAATGTTTGGCAGTGCTTTGTTTTATGAAAATGCTTTCTCTTTCCTACTCCATTGTTTGGGTTCCCCCTTATATATTCGCAGCATCTATGGGCTTGTATGTTTTTTGTGTGACAAATATATGAGAATCAAAAACAAATAAATTCCCTATCCACTTAAATGGACCTTCTTCCTTGAGGTAGTGTGAAATGCCTCCTTTCAATGTGTACAAGTTTTTTGAATCTCTTTTCCTTCAAATTAACAGAGTAAACGTCACACTGAATTCCTCGAGTGTAATACATCAAAGTATTGGTATTTTCTTTGTCTATCCTTGCCAATGGATATGAAATGTTTGTCTCTAAATCTGAAATACCAAAGGTAGTACTCCTGAAGAAGTCAACATCAGGTCTCTTTGCCCCTTGAAAATGGCCAATATCCCATTTCTTACATCCAGAAGGAGTGATTTCCTTTCCTGATTCAAGCTGGTTTTACTTTTCTCCGTTGTTGAAATTTTATCATTCTCTGTTTCTGAATAGTTCGTGATGCTTAACCTTGTCTTCCACCTTTGTTAAAATGCTTGATCATGCCACATAACATTAATGAATGTTTTTTATTAGCTTTCAGCAATGGGCTTTGTAGCTTGTTTTCATTCATAGAATCATGCAGTAGTGGATTCCCAGAATTAACTTTATGGTTTTGGACTTTGTTCAAAATATCCAAATCACTGCCATTAATAGGTTGTCTGAATTTACATGATCGAATCAGAAAAATGATCCCTTTGTAGTGTATAAAACCTAGCCAGTAACCTTCACTTCCACTCTTGAAAACTCACCAAAGCACATCATAAGGTCTTGGCAACTGACAAACATATAGTTTAATACGCCTGTATAATCATCTTGTCAAACAAATTTTAATGACATTCCTTGAATTGAAATATTTTAATCTCCAAAGCCAACTCTTCAGAATAATTCTACAAATCACCCTGCCAAAAACAACAATGAAATACATCTGGTTTCAACTTTGAAAACAAGTCAAGCAACGCCTTGAAGACCCGAGCTTCTGGGTATTGGAAATATGTTATATGGAGAGCATGAATCCAGAAGGGTGACTCATGACGATCAACCAGTAACATTTGGCAGACCCTTGAAAGTAGTCACTTGGAACTTACAGAAAAGAACATATGAGGAATAACTATTTCTGCAAATGAAAAGAGTTTGGAAAAGTACGCATACGAAACCCTTAGGATCTGAGACCTTGCAAAATTGAATTAAATTTGGTCTACAATACAGGGGAGCCATTTTATTGATATGACCAATCATGGTATTTGAGATATAACATCACGAAGAGGGCCTCCTACGAAACTGTGCAACTGATCTGTATTAAACTGTTAGAAACAGCAAACAGAATCAGATTGACAAACTGCCCAAACAGATTCATTATGGCTCGAACATCTTCATGGTAGCACATTTCCATGCCTACAATAAAGGGGAGAATTCAATTTTCCATGGCATTATACCGAGGATAAACTTGTAAGATCTCAAAGTAGGTCATTCTGCAATTCTGCACTTTACACTCTGAGAAACAGAATTAATTGCAAATGGAATGACTTTGGCAAAATGTGCAAATGAACTCATGGGGTTCTGAAAATGGAAACAAAGCTTCTCTCTCATTCCTACAACATCTCAGTATAATACTTATATCATGAAACTTTATTCGGCCAAATATGCAAGCATGCAAAGTAGGTCATTCACTATAATCAGGCAATGTGCAGAGTGCAGATTTTAGTGAACACCACCAAATGACCCTCTTCAAAACATATCAAAACTGACATTTGAAATTTGTGATCCGTTACATCTACCCCACGATAGGTTTTTCACATGTCCCTCAAGTTGTCATTTGGGTCCTCTTTTTCAACGCCTTCTTCTTCCCATATCAATTCTTCCCCTTCGGTCAACCAACTGTCACATCCTACTCCTATCCCTATGCCTACCCCCATGATAGATAAGAAAAGACATTCATATTCTAGTCTACCTCCCACTCCTAATAATTACTCACAACCTTCAATTGTAAATTTTGCTCCTCAACCTACCTATATAGAAGATATATAAAAGACACCCTCATTGTAGTAAGCCATAAAATGGAATCCATTTAATATATAAGTCAAACCCCATGTTCCTCCACCTATCTTCATAATAGAAATAGGAAAGGCACCCATAGTGTAGGTTCCATCACATGCACCCCACGAATCTCGATCATTGCTTGCTAAGATGGCTCCAACTAATCCATAGGGACAATCTCACAATAAGAGTACAAATATCATGCCCCTCGTCATGTTGCGCAGAAGAATGGTAGGTAATGAAAGAGGCAAGAAGGATTAATATCATAATTTACAAGTTGAACAACCCTCTCTTTGATCTTATTTTCTCATGACCCTTATCAGGAGGTTGAACCTTAATGCTATTTTAAATTTATAAGGGAAATTCTTCAAATCCATAGAGAAAAATTCTACCTACCTCAATGATCACCCCTACTATCCCCAATTTGAGATTACCCCTCCCTTTATGGCTTTAACCACCATTTATGAATCTCCTTCAACCTAAAATTTCTTCCACACTTTATCTCAAGTCACCATCATATTGCTCTAATTTTAGGGAGAATTTTGGTTGCCACACTAAAGCCATGAGTGTAAAAATTAATTGGCTAGTCCTCAAAGTCTAAAAATCCCCCTCCAACTATTTGCAAGTTGCCCTTTGTTTCTTCATTAAAAATTATCTCAATCCAACCAACATCTGAATTAATCCTTATTTCCTTGATTTTAAGTTTTTGTTGATGGACCTTGACATATCCAAGCCTTCTAAATATTGACTAGGCTAGAGCCTAATTTTCTTATGAATCTTCATGGCCCAATCCTTAATCTTGTATGTTTTCCTTAACTCACGTATTGCACCATCCACTCCATCCCATACTCCTTTTACCTTTTTCATTTCATCTTTAGAGATTATTCTATTTCTACCTTGCCAAATGTTCCACTCAATTAATGTCAATATAGAGTGTGAGACAAGATGCAATCTAAGACCCTTAATTTTAAGACTTAACTCTGATAGATTTACAATATTAGTTGATTAAATCCAATCTAGCCCCATCTCTTAAGGAAAAAATACCAAATTTGACTAAAAATGTTCTGATGAATAAAACAGTGATCATTACTTTCCTCATTTTCCAAACAAAAAGAACACTTGGATGGACCCTTTTTCCTCGAAATTGTTTCCTAACACAAGCTAGAGCCGACCTCCTCGAAGCAATCCTAGGAAGGCATTTGCCTTCAAAATTTCCTTTTTATACCAAATATGCTTGTTGAGCTGAAGTTTATTCTTAACATCTTAAAAATATGTTTAATAGGTCATTTATTAATATTTCCTTGAATTTCTAAATGTACTTTTTAGCTATTGAAACAATTTCTTCAACCACTTATACATCTCTTTTTGGGACTACCTTTCAAGTAATTCTTTACCATATCTCCAAAAAAACTTCAAAATGGGCCAAAAAATAGGAATGAACTAATTTACCTTTGAAGGCCTTGTCATTGAGCTAATGATCTCTTGAAAACTCATTTTTTCAAGTGATAAAAGTTTCCCATGTACCCTTCTAGTAGTTCCACATGCTTGATCCCTTTAAATAATATTGGTGTTGAGAATAAATTGCTAGGATCATGCTAGAAGTACTTGGCTTGAATTATTTTGCTCCATAGTTTACTTCCCTACTCATATATTCTCTACACCAACTTAGCCCCCGTATCCTTCCTTGTGTCTCTACACTTTCTAATTACCAAAGTTCCCAATACCACCAACTTCTTCACCTCATATCATTTGAACAAACTATATTCGAAAAGATTGTCACTACTGCAAAAGAATAAGCATTAAATACCTTCAATATTCTAAGCAACCTCACTTAAAATTTGGAACATTAACATAATGTATATAGGGACAACTACAAATGAAGCTTTGATCAAAGTAATCCTTTCCATGAGTTATATTCATTTTCCTTTCCCAGATACCAACATCTCTTGAATGTGATTTGTAACATTCTTCCCTTCGACAATCAAAGATCTATCCAAAAGAGGCATTTTTGAGTATTTTGTTGGTAACTTATCCATTTCAAAACTTGAACTTCCTTGTATCTTCCATTTATCCAAAATAAATTCCTTCAAAAAGTATATCCTTGATTTGGATTCATTGACCAATTCATATTGTAAAATAATTATCTCTATGGCCCTTGCCTTTCCTCCAGAAATCTTGTTGAAAAGAATAGTTTCACCAATTAATTGTAGGTGGTGCACAATATTTATGTCCCTCAATACCTATAAGATAATTCAATTACTCACACTAGATTTATCCTAAAGGATTTTGACAAAGGCTTTAACCAAAATAATAAAATAAGATGGACAGTAAGTCATGCTATCTTAGCCCCCTCTTAGCATTGAAAAATCAATTGGAACCTTATTATCACTTAATTTACCATTTACTAATTCTAACTATTTGTTTAATTAAATGAGAACTAATTTCCATTTTTCAAATAAATTTATATTTTTCCTATTTGATTATGAATCTTTCATTAGAGTATTTATTTCAATGGCAGGTAGTCATTTCCCTTTCCAAGTCACCAACATCTCTTTGATATGATCTCCAACAGTCTTCAAAGATCTATTCAAAAGAGGCATTTCTGAGTATTTTCTTGGCAACTTATCCATCGCAAAACATAGAGTCCCTTGTAACTCCAATTTATCCAAACTAAAGTCCTTCAAAAAATATATCCTTGATTTGGATTCATTTACTTTCTACCTCGTCATCAATTCATATTGACAAAGAATTATCTTTATGATCCTTGCCCCTCTCCCTAAAATCTTACTACAAAAAGTGTCACCAATAAATTGTAGGTGTGCCACATTATTTATGCCCCCTAATACCTATAAGACAATTAAAATAACCACACTAGCTTGAACTTTAAGGATTCATTTAATTTCTACCTCGTCATAAACTCATGTTGACAAAGAATTATCTTTATGACCCCCTCCTCTCTCTCTAAGCTTTTTCTAAAAAAGGTGTCACCAACAAATTGTAAGTATAGGTATCAGGGGCATAAATACCGTGTCACCAAAATAAGAAAACAAAGTGAACAATAATTCACCCTCTCTAACACCCACACACATACACACACGCGCGCTTAGATACACCCACACTCAAATTTATTTTTATATTATTGAGCCACCTCTAGATTCTAATTGGTGAAATCAACATCTTTTTGAGGTTTGTATTAATTTGTTTTGCTAATGATGAAGTACTTTATATTTTCAATTTATCATTTTTTTATTTGTCATTTCCTTGCTTCATCAACATCTTTTTGAGGCTTGAAATTGGCATTAATTTATTTTGCTAATAATAGAGTACCTTATATTTTTAATTTATCTTTTATTTATTTGTCATTTCATTGCTTACAACACATAGAAATACACATGCGTGCATGCACGTAGGCACACATAGACACACCCACACTCATTTTTATTTTTATGTGTTTAGCCACATCTAGATTCTAACCACTGAAATCAACATCTTTTTGAGGTATGCAATTTGCATTAATTTGTTTTTCTAATGATAGAGTACTTTATATTTATAATTGATCATTTTTTGTCATTTCATTGCTTACAACACACACACACACACACACACACACACACAAATAAATAAATAAATCTAAACACACACACCCAAACACATGCACCCAAATGCGTGCACACACACACACACACACACACACACACACACACACACACACAGGCATGCATGCATGCAGACACAATAATGCATTTTAAAGAGGCTCACCCAAGGGTATGAATTTCCTTCTAGGTGATGGAGAAAAGAAGGGTTTAGGCTTGTTAGCCTCTTGGTTGTTCCCAAAATTGTTGTTTTTATTGAATGGAACCTTAGATGCTTGATTCACATTGTTAGCTTGGTTTGATCCTCACATGAGATTGAAGGGAGTGGATTTTAAGTTGTTTTCTTCCACAACTCCATCATTTACTAGACCCTTGTTAGTGTTCTTGACCCAAAACCAATTGTTATTAGGAGGAGCTCTATTTTTATTGCTGCTATAAGTCTTGTGATTATTGGAATTTTTGTTGTCTTTGTAGAGTTTGATTTCTCCACTTTTCAATAAAAATTCCTCCGTTGTGACTCCATTTTCAATTAGGTCTTGGAAAGAACGTGGGAATTGTAATCTCAAACGGTAATTCATTTTTTTATTCAAGTTGTTTATGAAAATATCCATCTTTCCCTTCTCTGGAACACTTCAAGGGTATCGATAAAATATTGCTCTCAATCTTTGTAGGAAAAGTAAGAACCCTTCTCCATCATGTTGTTTCGTATTGCATAAGTTAATCATTGTGACTTCGTGTTTGATGTTATATGAATAATGTGTCACAAATTTTGAAGCCAATTCTTTAAAAGTACAAATATTAGAGGGTAGTTTAGAAAACCACTCCATCGTCATTCCTTAAAGGCTTCTTGGAAATAATCACATTAAATAAGTGGTTTTGTGCATGAATTCCAAGCTCAATGCACAAAATTCCCGTAGGTGATCTTGTGGATCGTATTCCCCCTCGTATTTTTCATACGTGCAAAAAACTGCATTAGTAGGGAAGGGCACCATAATGAGGGATTTTTCAAATGGGAAAGGACATAATGCTTCAATCGAAAAAGGTTTAGGAACCCCCATTTGTTTCATGTTGTCCAATTACATTTGAAATAACTTAAATTGCCTATTCTTTAAGGCAATTGGATTAGCCTCTTCTTCCTTCTTCCTTAGTTTGTTTATGTCGTAATCGTGAGGTAATTTCACCCCTACTTGGGCTAGGTCAAGGAAGTAATTTTCTTTATCCCTTTGTAACAATTTCTCCATAACATTCATGAAAAGGGGATTTCGTACGACTTCATTTATTCGTTCCTTGGTGGCTTCATCATCTTGAACATTTCCTCCACCACCTAGGTTATGGTCATTTTGGTTCACACCTCCATTTCCATCTTCCCTATTTCCTTTGTGTGGTTTTCATGATTCCCATAATTTAAGTTGTCATTGTTGGCATGGTTGATCAAATCAGGATCCATGTTGCCAAATGGTAATGCCATGTCAACAGGTTATGCTTCTTTTTTCACCTCAATGGATAAATGTGAGGAAATAGGTTAGTCACCCATAAAGTTTTGTTGAAGGTACATGTCGTATGATAGTAAGGTGTTTCAAATATAATGAGACCTAATGAAGGCCGACATTAACACGAATGCTGAAAGTTTTTGAAAACCACCTTATGACCTCTCTTCACAAATTTGAAAATTTCCAAATCAGAGGATTATGTCCAATTGAAGTTACAGATAGAGATAAATTTGAAAAGGGTATCTGAATAAGCAATCAAAATTTGACCAATCCCTCGAGAAATACCTAATGTTTGACTTTCTCAGTCTGTACACGCTACTTGGATTGTATACACACACTACTTAAATGTGGTATACACACTTACTGGAAAGGTACCATGTGCTACTTTGCAATATAGAATGCGTTGTTTCAATGTGTTGGTTCTTTTTTATGTTGTGATTACTGAACAACAACCTTTTCACCCTTTGATATATTTTGAAGAGTAGCCAACTCCCGGTATCCAACCAAGATTGAAAAGGACCAATTAAAAAGGATGAAAATCCATCCTTCTACACTTTAGGTTCTGCAAAACCAAGGGGGGACACCCTTCAACACCTTCAAATATTCAGTAAGGCGTCAAACAATAGAGATCTCACAAAGGCTTCAACACGACAGGGAGATACTAGATGACCGGATAATCACCCACTGAACATCGACCTTGAAGTGAAGCATGAGATTAGTACAACACCACAAACCACATAAGACCTTCAGATATGTCAGAGTTTATGTTTAAAATACAGAATATAACCAAGATTGAACTGAAAATGCATCGGTACAGAAGATACTAGTCACCAACCAGTGCTTTATCCATGGGCAATGTCCTTTAACCAAATTAAGAAATTTAGTAATCAACTATTGTCAATGATTCTAAGGCATAAATACAATCATTCCAAATCATTACTACTTACAGAAATCCTCTTGTAGACAACCAAATGAAACTATGTCACACCCACAACATCATTTAATCTGATCCTAGATCAAAACTGAAGAAGATAACACATACATAGGTAAACCCTATGCAAAGAATTAGAAAATTCAGACTTCACAAGACTGAAACCAAGGAGAGATATGAATCTTGAACTTCTGTATTAAGTATGAAAAATCACATTACTGCACACAAATTTGCAATCAGACAAATACCTGTTTAACAAACTGCAAAAGACCAATGACATTCTATTTTACCTCAAACAAAACTAGTACAATCAACACTATATCCCTAATGTGGAACCATGAAATAACTGGAAACTCCTAGAACCAGTACTCTACAACTCTCTGTGGAGACCAGGATTTAGAACCGTTTAACAATGGAGGAAATTTGAATATGTACCCAAAGCAAAAGATCTCCAAATATTTTTCTGAAACACCACCTGTCTTCTCTGCTTTAACCAATTCTGAGATGAGTCAGTGTTTCTTCATTATGTTCAAATCACTATGATTTTGCATCAAAATGGATTGCAAAAACAAAATCTTAATTCCAAGACCTTTCCAACGGTATATGATACTTGGTGTTTTTGATAAAATTTGCCCCCTAGATCATTAATAAAACTTTCCTTCATCTACATATCTTCTCACATTTTCTCAATAATTTGAAATATTCTGCACATCTTTTTCAATAGTTTTGACTATTCTGAATTTTAATTCCACATATATTAATCCCGTGCATCTTTGAAATCTTTAAATTCAAATTTCTGCATTTTTATTTCCTCTTTATATTGCACTGCCTTACCTTTATTGCATTTTTGTTCTGCACAACATGCACCAGATTGTGCCACGTGGCACCCTCTGATTGAACCTGTAGCTCCACCTAGGTGCCTATTTCAACTACCTCATCTTGGGCCAGCCACGTGTCCAAGTGCAACGTGTCACGCTGTGGTGTTGCCTCTATGGTAACTACCTTGCATCTTTCTCTTTGAGGCTTTGTGACAGTCGTCCATCTTACTTGCCTCGGGATTCATGCCATCTCGGATGATCTCCTGCTCGGCCGCCACCTCATCTCCACCTGGACGCCATCTCAACCGCACTGTTGTCGGCCCTTCCATGTGTCAACCTATCATGTTCCCTTGAATCTATCTTCCTTGCATCTTTCATATCTAGGCATCGCGCCGACTATCGATCTTGATCACCTCGGGATCCACGCCTAATCTGCAAGCCGATCTGCCAAGTCACCTGCCACATCATCCTTGTAGGGTCCTTCAAAATTTGGTTTTGTCACCGAAGTCATTTGCCTGGCACGGTTTTTAATGCATCTGCCACTTGTGCGTGGAGAGGCTCCAGGCTTCTTCTTCTTTTTACTTACTGTGCGCTTTTGGTTTTAAACATCTAAGTTTCCCATTTTTGGATGAATGTGGGCTAAGTTTTCTACTTTTTAAAGCTTATTCTCTGTGTTTTGCCTAAAAATACTGGGGCCCACCTATGCATTAATTCCTCTAGCCCGTGCGGTCTCCAAGAGCTTCTAGCTCTTACTTCAAATCAGTAGCTATGTGCTTTAGTATATAAACATTCAAAAATCTCCACTCCCCCACCAATGTGGGACAATTTCAATTTTAGAGTTTTAATACCATTCATATCTTGGGCACCAAAACTCGCCTTCTCCTCCGGTCAAGCTGCAAGATTTATTGTTTGCACTGAAGCTTTGTTAAGTTTTAATGTTTTTAGCTTTCCCCCCATGCGCTGGGTCCTTCCATTCTTTCCTGTGCAACATTGTATTTGCATAAGAGTTAAAAATATTTCATATTGTCATAAAAATTGTGCAACATCCTCACAGTTTACAACTTGGTTTTACTCTTGCGAAAGCATTTGAAATAGTTTAAATGCTGGCTCCCTCCACAGTTCATCGCCACATGCTGTTTGCATTGAGTTATCTACATTTGTCTTGCACAAGATTTGAATTACAAAGCCCCTTCTCCCATCATCGTGTGAGTTCCTTCACCTCAACATCTCCAATTATTTCCTATGCACCAAGCTCTCTTGGCATGCTTAATACATTGCGCAAGCCTCTTCAAATAATAATCATGGTTTATCCATGATGTCACACTGTCTACGCTGACCCTTATTACACCATGCGCTGACTTGTGGATTGCGCAACATTCTTGGTTCTTTCTTGTCCTTACACCTTCTGTGCAGACTTGCTTCATTTTTTTATAAATGTTTAATATCACCTTCATGCGTGGAATCCCCTCTTCTCCAGACTGCAAACATAGCGTTGCATTTCTTCCTATTTCTGATGCGGCCTCCTAATACATCAGATGTGTGTTCTATGGTCCACGCGTAAGATGAATGTTGGCAATATTTGTGGGAATTAATATTAAACCTGCCAAATGCATTTGAATGTAAGTTTCTTGGTGTTGCCTTCATTGAGACCACCATTTACCTCCTTCAAACATTGCAAGCATCTTGGTTTTACACCTCCCATGTCAGCGTGGGCTCCATAATATACTGCGCAAGATTTTAATTTGTCTCATGCGTTGAATTTTTGGCAGTGCTTTGTTTTATGAAAATGCTTTCTCTTTCCTACTCCATTGTTTGGGTTCCCCCTTATATATTCACAGCATATATGGGCTTGTATGTTTTTTGTATGATAAATATATGAGAATAAAAACAAATAAATTCCCTATCCACTTAAATGGACCTTCTTCCTTGAGGTAGTGTGAAATGCCTCCTTTCAATGTGTACAAGTTTTTTGAATCTCTTTTCCTTCAAATTAACAAAGTAAACGTCACACCAAATTCCTCCAGTACAATACATCAAAATATTGGTATTTTCTTTGTCTATCCTTGCCAATGTATATGAAATGTTTGTCTCTAAATCTGAAATACCAAAGGTAGTACTCCTGAAGAAGTCAACATCAGGTCTCTTTGCCCCCTGAAAATGGCCAATATCCCATTTCTTACATCTAGAAGGAGTGATTTCCTTTCCTGATTCAAGCTGGTTTTACTTTTCTCCATTGTTGAAATTTTATCATTCTCTGTCTCTGAACAATTTGTGATGCTTAACCTTGTCTTCCACCTTTGTTAAAATGCTTGATCATGCCACATAACATTGATGAATGTTTTTTATTAGCTTTCAGTTATGGGCTTTGTAGCTTGTTTTCATTCATAGAATCATGCAGTAGGAGGTTCCCAGAATTAACTTTATGGTTCTGGACTTTGTTCAAAATTTCCAAATCACTGCCATTAACAAGTTGTCTGAATTTACATGATCGAATCAGAAAAATGATCCCTTTGTAATGTATTAAACCTAGCCAGTAACCTCCGCTTCCACTCTTGAAAACTCACCAAAGCACATCATAAGGTCTTGGAAACTAACAAACATATAGTTATATACGTCTATATAATCATCTTGTTAGACAACTTTTAACAACATTCCTTGAATTGAAATATTTTAATCTCTAAAGCCAACTCTTCAGAAAAATTCTACAAATCACCCTACCAAAAACAACAATGAAATACATCTGGTTTCAACTTTGAAAATAAGTCAAGCAACGCCCTGAAGACTTGAGATTCTGGGTATTTGAAATATGTTATATGGAGAGCATGAATCTAGAAGGACAACTCATGATGATCAACTGGTCACATTTGGCAGACCCTTGAAAGTAGTCACTGGGAACTTACAGAAAAGAACATATGAGTATTAACTATTATTGCAAATGAAAAGAGTTTGGGAAAGTATGCATACGAAACCCTCAGGATCTGAGACCTTGCAAAATTGAAGTAAATTTGGTCTACAACACAGGGGAACCATTTTCTTGATATGAATCATGGTATTTGAGATATAACATCACGAAGAGGACCTCCGATGAAACTGTGCAATTGATCTGCATTAAACTGTTAGAAACTGCAAACAAAATCAGATTGACAAACTGCCCAAATGGATTCATTATGGCTTGAACATATTCATGGTAGCACATTTCCATGCCTACAATACAGGGGAGAATTCAATTTTCCATGGCATTCTACTGGGGATAAACTTGTAAGATCTCAAAGTAGGTCATTCTACAATTCTGCACTTTACACTCTGAGAAATAGAATTAATTGCAAATGTAATGACTTTGGCAAAATGTGCAAATGAACTCATGGGGGTTTAAAAATGGAAACAAAGCTTCTCTCTCATTCCTAAAATATCTCAGCATAATACTTATATCATGAAACTTTATTCGGCCAAATATGCAAGCATGCAAAGTAGGTCATTCACTATAATTAGGCAATGTGCAGAATGCAAATTTTAGTGAACACCTCCAAATGAACCTCTTCAAAACATATCAAAATTGACATCTGAAATTTTTGACCCGTTACATCTAACCCATGATAGGTTTTTCACATGTCCCCCAATCGGTATCTCATAAAAATCATCGGGTCATATTTTACTTGCACTTCAAGTTAGCATCGTCAAAAAGTTTTCAGGGGTACTCACCTTGCCTTAGAGAAAATTTTAAATTGGTCACTCTAAATTTGTGCCAAATTTTAGAGTACCAACACAATGTTGGAATGCGCTACGTAAAATTTGTATGCACATCTTGAGAGGTTACCATGCACGGTTTAAAAATTGGTACACACTACTTTGGTTGTTAGGCGCCGTAGAACAGTTTGCAAGCATAAAGGAATGTTGTTAGGTGTCACTTTACCAGGAAAAAGTTATTTTTCACGGTTTGATTGATTTTTTAAAATTTTAACTTGTTATCAAATCTTGAGGATGTTTTCTTGTTTGAAAAATGCAGAAACAAACATAGCACACACATTAAAGTTTGTTCCTTTACTCCTAAAACTACAGAAAGTGTATGTTCTCATACTTTTTCATGGGTCTTTAACAAGAATGAATTCCAAACAATCTACCTAGGGTCAAATTGGCTTGTAAATAATTGCTCTGAGAGGTAAGCTTGCTACTTAACCAGGTATTACTTTAACTTTTATTCAAACCAATGATGAGTTTTATACCCCCATTACAAGGGCCTCCCACATGCATAAAAATACAATTTTGCACAATCCTGAAGGATTACTAGAGGACATGAAAATTTTCAACACCGATTTGTCACCCACCCTTTTGAGGATGAATGTGTTTTTATTATATTGGGTTGAATTTACCACGGCTAAGATGGTTGTCTCCCACTTGGGTCGTTCCCTCTCACCATCCTCGTAAGGATGTACTCGAGAGGCAGGCCCTCTATAGATCTAACATGTTCGTATAAAGAAATAAAATGAATCGAATAGGTAGGTTTAAGAGTTTAATTCACTCAAAGAGTGAAGAGCATATCCCTACTACTTTCTTCTCTTCCAAACACGTTTAATAAGGTTAATTCTTACCTCTTGACAAGGAGGTTTTAAAATTAAGTGTTTGGCTCATTCCCTAACCTTTCTTTCTATCCCCAAATCTGACATGTTTGGCATTTTGATCAACTTAAAAAGTTGACAGCATAGGCCTAATGTCTCGTTTGGTGAACAATAATATGCTTTGTCCTAATTAGACTAGTTTGGAAAATTGAAATGCCACAATTTAAGCAAATGTAAGCTTGATGAGGAAAATACCTTTCCGTGTAGCACTTTTATGAGTGTTTTCCTTTCTTTTTCACTCATCTAGTGGTGATCGTTCTCTCTCCTTTTCCTCCACCAAAGTTAGTCAACACAACTAACAAAGTGAAAGAAAAACTAAATTGAAACCAAATAAACCTAAAGATCTTTCCAAAATTGAAAGTTCATTTAAAGATCCTAAAACAAATTTGATTCAATTTAGAGTAGGAAACTTAATTTTGTAAGCATTTAAAACCTTAATGAAATGTTCATAAATATTTTATGCTTCCTCTAAACTTTCTGAAATGGTCAAATTATGAACTTCTTTTGCACATTTTGAAAGAAGTCTTACCTCTTTATCCTCCGTGTAGACTCTTTGCTCGGGTTTCTTCACCTTTTCATGTCTGGTCATCTACAAATTAGAAAATAAATAGTATTAGTTCTTCGTTTTTAATAATCTGCAAGCTGAAAAACATAGAGAGCTCTAAGCGTCATTTAACAGGATAATAAGCGCTACTTTAATGTTGTCTATGCCCTATTTTGCAGGTCTGCAAGCAGTATTTTGGAAACTACTACGTGCTACTTTAAACTAATCAGGGCTAAAATAAAACTTAAAAGGTGTTACAAAAGAGCAGAAAAGGTGTCAAATAAACAATAGCAAGCGTTAAAGAATAGATGTTAGGCATGGCTTGATTGTGCAAATGTGTTTCTTCACTGTCAAAGGCATCACCTCAGGATTCAGGTGTGCTGAGAGAAAGTGAGATAGAAAATAGAAGTGATTATAGGTGTCTCTTTGATGTGTACACACGTCGGGATTCACCTCATATGTGTCGCTTTACCTGCAAACTGCAAAATTCAACAACAAATCTAACAAAAACATGTAAATAAAAATTTAAAAATGGAAGTTAGAGGCTCAAAGCCCCACGGTGGGTGTCATTTGTGTATATATATGAATAATACCTTCATGAAATTAGTTTGAATACTATCAATTCTATGGAAAGATAATCTAAATTTAAGCAAAGAATTGATAAATAAACAAGAAACATCCCATGGTCCTTTAAATACACATGCTAATGAAGCTCTCTGCCTTAATCTCCATTAGTGACAATCCTAGAATGAGAAATTATGATTAATATGCCTAATCTAGCTCTCAAATTCTTCAAATTGTCATGCAATTCATTCAAGTTTTCTCTCACCATTCACTATCATACTCAAAATGCTTATGATCTCAAAGGGATTTCTCTATAGTGTAGATGTAATTTCTCATGAATGTCTAGGATTTGCAATACTCTCAAAATGCTTGGTATTTATAGGATTTCCCAAGGGTACGGGGTAGAGTTAAGTTGATCATGATTCAAGCTTGGTTGAGTTGAAGGCTTTTAAATGGTTTCAAATGGAGAGACCATTTAAATGTTGGTCTCAAAGGTTGGGACAAAGAGACAAGTTGAGTGCCAAGGATGTTAAAGGGTCAATTGAGTGATCAATATTACAAAGTTTGGAGTGATTCATGTGCTTTCAATTCTTGATTCTCATTGGCTCTTCAATTTCTTGTCTACTTTGTTTTTGATTAAATAAGCAGCAAGAGGGTGCTGGCCCGTGGTACAACAAAGCAGAGTCACAATGAACATGTTAACAACACATTAACAGGAACAAAGGAAACTGCAACAACAGCTTCAATTTCTTGTCTACTTTGTTGAAAGAATCTACAATTTAATTAACTCAATTAATTAATTAAATTAGCCATGTAAGGGAATGGGTTGAATTTGATTTTTTATTTAAACTATATAACTAATTGATTAAATCAATTACATAGTTTTGATTAATCCCTTTTAGGCTTAGATTTAATTAATTGATGTCTTTATTAATTGATCCTTTGATTTTGATTTGATTTAATCCCATTTGATTTGATTAGTACACCTGACCAAATTTAGGTGTCTACACTAAGAAAGTTATTTGTAGTCAAAATGAATAAATACAAGAGAGGCTAAAATCAATTCTAAAGAAAGCATGGTAAGAGGCAATGAAGTTTCCTAGGCCATACTAGCACCCAAAGTAGCTAGCTTAAGAGTAGCCTCTACACTTAGGGAGATAAGATGAGGACTCATATCATCCAAAGAATCAAAGACAATATGAATATCCATTGTCAAATGAGTAGGGAGGGCATTCCTATACAAGAATCAAAATTTTTATTGCATATACATGTCTAATTAATGTGAATGGTCACATGTATATCATCCTTGGATAGAATATTACATCTCTTCATTTGTGATATCAATACGTGTAGTTGTCTCAATATTATTATATTACTTTACATGGTTTCAGAACCATTTAAGTTATATGAAGTTTTAGCATATTCTTCCTTTGTATTAAATTCATCTACTTCAAAAGATTCCATGTCTATAATTTAGAGTGACATTTCCAAAGGAAGAGTTAACTTTCATAGTGGACAACAAGTGTGGATTTTGCATTCAAATATGAGGATGCATAATATTTTGATTTTTTGAAGATAATAGATTTTGTAGGGGGTGTATAGAGAATCCTCTTTGTGAGAAGATAAGTGGTGGATCTATAGAGAGTGATCCAAGTTGGTAGGTTATTGTAGGGAAGTGAAGTGTTTATGGATTGAGACAGTCACAATACCTAATCAAATATGCATGAGTGGATAAGTTGAAAGTGTGCAGACCTTAGTATGTGGAGTCTAATGGAGGAGAAGTCATATAATGAGGGAGTAATGACCATTGATAAGTCTAGTCAGGGGTTGGATCCTTGAATTGATCTAGGATTGGATAAACATCATGCATCATGGATCAACATCATGGATCTGTGATTGGCTTGCATGTAAATAAAATATGGTGATTGACTTGTAGTGAATAAAATATGGTGATTGACTTACAATGAATAGACCATCACCATTGAGGGGTTATACAAGTTAATTTAATATTATTCCTTCTACTTAAATCATCCAAAATCATTTAACATCAACTTTAATGGAATACATATTTAATGTTCACAAGTTTTTTTCTATGTTTAGTTGAATGGTTGTTGTTGTTTTTAACTCTTTATGCCACAAAATTAGATTCAATATTTCACTTAAGTTTACTTTTGGAAACTAGGTCATATACTTGAAAAAAATAAAACCTCTCTACTTAGAGGTTTATAAAAATGAAATTCTAAATCGCTGTGATGATATGTTCCAGTTTATTCTTAAGTTGCTTTTTCTTATTTGATATAGACTCCACCAATACTTACAATTATAGTTTAAACTCATCTATTAGCATACATTTCCTATGGTTTGGTTTAGATTTCTTTTATTTATATCCAGTCTCCATTTAAGAAAAAAAAGTTTTCTTTTCTGAATTATCCCACGTTTATTATTTAGGAATGTGAAAATATTTTTGCTATGATTTTTGCAGAAAAGTTTTAATTGAATACCCTGCAGCTTCTATTTCCCTAGAAGCTGGTCACCGAGAAACTCACTATGGATTTCTTCTCCCCCTGACCCCCAGCTTGGGGTGTGAAGCGACCCTCTTGTGCCTCCACCATTGGTCACTCCAGATCTGTGAGACCTCGTAGTGCTTCTACTCATCAGCGACAGACCACTAGAAAATCACGAAGACGGATCCATACCCTTATTCTTCTAGGTTACTATCCTTCTGTGTTGAATTTATTTCTGCTCAGGAAGGACCCCTAATCCTTTCCCTAGTGGTTCTTTGTTTTCTGCTTCTTCTTGTTTGGTTCCTTGTTGTGACTTCTACACCTCCACCTCATGTTGAGTTTACATCTGTTCAACATGATTCTTCTTCATAATCTCCTGACATTATCACTCCATGCATCGAGCCCCCTAGTGCAGTTGTTGAGGACATATTAGAGGATATTCATCTCCGCTCAAATGATAGATTCAACACTTCTATTATCCCACCTTCATTGGATATTCCATTACATGATTCTGATGCATTCTCTTTTGAGCATCAGCTAGGCCTTCCAGTTTCATCCCACATTTAGAGGTTTCCTCTTCTTTTTCCATTGCCTTTGTTTCTTCCCCATTGGATCCACATTGGTATGATCATCAACACATGGGTTCTATCATTTTGGGGGGGCTTTGGAGTCTCTATCCTCTCTCATGGGGGGTTGGTTGTACCTATGGTTTTGAGAAATTCTCTTGAGACATTCCATTTAAGCATGATTTTTCCATCTCTTTTTGGAGTAGAGTTTTTCCCCATGTGGTTTTCTCTATTTCTCCACTTTACAAAGATTTGGTTTTAATTGGGTACCTGATCAGGCCATCTTGTCGGTACCCATTTCCTACTTTCAGTAGTTGTTTCTAGGTTTTAGCTACACCCTAAGTTTATCTTAAGGGGGGTGTTAGAGTAATAAGATATTTCACTTATTAATTAAATCATTTTGATTTAACTAGTAAAGTTACTTATTATCTCTAGTTTACTTAAGCTAAACTTTAGGCATATAATAATTATTATTTTTATTAATTATTGTCATGCAACCTAGGTTTCTCCATTTTAGGGTTTTTATCACCTTTATAACATTTTGATCTTATTGTATTTTATTATTCCCTCTCTGAATGAATATTTCATCTTTCAGATCATTCTTTGTTGTGTCTCCATTCTTTGCTTTTGTGACATGTTTTTGCTAGAGTGGATCTTGGTGATAAGATTCTATGAATTCTAACAATATATTCCTACCCAATTTAACAAGAATCCCATCAATGGGATTCTTGTTAATCCTACCAATAAGTTTGATATTATTGTAGAGTAAAGCCTCACATCAAGCAATTCTATCAAGATAAGTAAGATGATTCAAAAGTTTGTATAAGGAAGATCATGATGACTTACTTATTCCTTTGGAATTTCCTTGCTTTGTCAATTGAATTTGAACCAAAGTAAATGGATACGCTTTTCTCTATCATCCTACCTCAAATTAGTTACATGTGCAATTGGGAATTCTATAGCTAATTGCATGAAAGTTATCACATCGTTCATTCATAAATGCCTTGAGTTACCACATAACAATGGAATGCATATTGTCCAAAAAAATAGATACAAACCAATAATATTTTGTGGAGGATTTTAATTATATCAATTTTTTTCCTCACCTTTAGGACCCTTACTAATCTATGATGACCTTTTAATCAAACCATATAAAAATTCAAGTTGTCATCTGGATCCTTTTTTTCAATGCCTTCTTCTTCCCATATCATTGCTTCCCCTTCAGTCACCCAACTGTCACATCCTGCTCCTATCCCTATGCATACCTGCATGATAGATAAGAAAAAAAATTCATATTCCGATCAACCTCCCATGCCAAATAATTACTCACAACCTTCAGTAGTGAATTTTGTTCCTCAACCTACCTATACAAAAGATAGATAGAAGAAACCCTCATTGTAATAAGCCATAAAATGGAATCCCTTTAATATATAAGTCAAACCTCATTTTCTTCCACCTATCTCTATAATAGAAATAGGAAAGACACCCATAGTGTAGGTTCCATCACATGCACCCCACAAATTTTGATCGTTGCTTGCTAAGATGGCTCCAACTATTCCATAGGGACAATCCCAAAACAAGAGTACAAATATCATGCCCCTCCTCATGTCGCTCAGAAGATTGGTAGGTAGCAAAAGAGGCAAGAAGGATTAATACCATAATTAAAAAGTTGAACAACCCTTTCTTTGATCTTATTTTCTCATGACCATTATCAAGAGGGTGAACCTTAATGCCATTTTACATTTATAAGGGGAATTCTTCAAATCCATTGAGAAAAATTCTACCTACCTCAATGATCACCCCTACTATCCCCAATTTGAGATTACCCCTCCCTTAATGGATTTAACCACCAATTGTGAATCACCTTCAACCTAAAATTTATTCCACGCTTTATCTCAAGTCACATCATATTGCTCTAATTTCAGGGATAATTTTGGTTTCCACACTAAAGCCATGAGTGTACAAACTAATTGGCTAGTCCTCAAAGTCTAAAACCCCCCCACCTCCAACTCTTTGCAAGTTGCCCTTTGTTTCTTCATCAAAATTTAGCTTAATCCAACCAAAATCTGAATTAATCCTTATTTCCTTGATTTGTATTTTTTTGTTGATGGACCTTGACATATCCAAGCCTTCTAAATCTTCAATAAGCTAGATCCCAATTTTCTTATGAATCTCCATGACCCAATCCTTAATCTTGTATGTTTTCCATAACTCACATATTGCACTATCCATTGCATCCCATAATCCTTTCCAATTTTCATTTCATCTTTAGGGATTATTCTATTTCTACCTTGCCAAATGTTCCACACTATGAGTGTCAATGTAGTGCCAGACAAGATGAAATCTAAGACTCTTAATTTTAAGACTTAACTCTAATATATTTACAATATTAGTTGATAAAGCCCAATATAGCCCCCATCTCTTAAGGAAAAAGACCAAAATTGACTAAAAATGTCCCAATGAATAATACAGTGATCATTACTTTCCTCATTTTCCAAACACAAAGAACACAAGGATGGAACCTTTTTCCTAGAAGTTGTTGCCTAGCCCAAGCTAGTTCTCTCCTCCTCCAAGCAATCTTTAGGAAGGCATTTGCTTTCGAAATTCCCTTTTTATAACAAATATGCTTGTTGAGCTGAATTTTATTCTTACCATCTTAAAAATATGTTTAATAGGTTGTTTATTAATCTTTTCTTGAACTTCTACTTATATTTTTTAGCTATTGCTTCAGGGCTTTCAACCACTTACACATCTCTTTTTGGGACTACCTTTGAAGTAATTCTTTACCATACCTGCCACAACAACTTAAAAATGGGACAACAAAGAGCAATGAACTAATTTATCTTTGAAGGCCTTGTCATTAAGCTAATGATATCTCAAAAACTCATTTTTCAAGAGATAAAAGTTTCCCATGTACCCTTCTAGTAGTTCTGCATGATTTATCCCTTTAAATAATGTCGGTGTTGAGAAATAATTTGATAGGATCATGATAGAAGTACTTGGATTGAATTATTTTGCTCCATAGCTTACTTCCCTACTCATATATTCTTTGCACCAACTTAGCCCCCATAGCCTTCCTTGTGTCTCTACACTTTCTAATCACCAATGTTCTCAATACCACCGAATTCTTCACCTCTTATCATTTGACCAAACTATATTCGAAAAGATTCTCACTACTACAAAATAATAAGCATTAAATACCGTCAATATTCTAAGCAACCTCACTTAAAAATTGGAACATTGACATAATGTATATACAGACAACTACAAATGAAGTTGTGATCAGAGTAATCCTTTCAATGAGAGATAGTAATTTTCCTTGCCAATATACCAACATCTCTTGAATTTATGATTGTAACATTCTTCCATTCAACAATCAAAGATATATCCAAAAGAGGAATTTTTGAGTATTTTCTTGGTAACTTATCCATTTCAAAACTTGAACTCCCTTGTATCTTCAATTTATCCAAAATAAGTTCCTTCAAAAAGGAAATCCAAGTGATTTGGATCATTGAATTTCTACCCTATCACCAATTTATATTGAAAAATAATTATCTTTATGGCCCTTGCCTCTCTTCCTGAAGTCTTGTTGAAAAGAATAGTTTCACCAATTAATTGTAGGTAGTCCACATTATTTATCTCCCTCGATACCTAGATAAGCCAACTAAACTACCCAAACTAGATTTATCCTAAAGGATTTTGACAAAGGCTTTAACCAAAACAAGAAAATAGGATGGACAGTAAGGCATCCTATCTGAGCCCCCTCTTGGAATTGAAAAATCAATTGGAACCTTATTATCTCTTAATTCACCATTTACTAACTATTTATTTAGTTTTTGATTAAGGAAAACAGGTTTTGATGGGTTCCTAAAACCCTACAACGGAAATAAAAGAGAACTAAAGCATATAAGCATTACAAAACATCCATCATAAAACTAATAATGAGGGTGGTGTTGTTAGGAACCTGTGTGTTTCTTCTGTTTATTTTGTTAGTGTAGTGTTGTTGGACGCATATGCTTTGTAAGTCATCCCGTGAGTATATTTTATTATCCCACATCCATAGGTAGTATTACTTTTCTAGATTGTACTTAGTATATAAGTGTATGTTGAGGCCTTTGATGGGTACCGAAGAATTTATTGTATTGAGCTTGCTCAAAGGAGGTTACCCCCTCGAAGTGGCCCGCGATCTATAGATTCACTCTGAGTTCTACTATTTCTCTATATTTTGTTATTTCGTGCATTTTCACCATATTGCTATAGGAGGTTCCTCTTATCTGGTATCAAATTTTTTTCCATCGTGGCCTTCAGGTTCCTTTTTTGCATCCGGGTTCATTTCAATTCTAGTATTTCTTGTTATTGCAATACTTCTTTTCAGTTATTTAGTATTTGAGTGATTTTCCCTGAGTCGATTGTGTCAAAAAGTTTTCAGGGGTACTCAACTTGCCTTAGAGAAAATTTTAAATTGGTCACTCTAAATTTGTGCCAAATTTGAGAGTACCAACACAATGTTGGCATGCACTACTTAAAATTTGTACGCACAACTTGAGAGGTTACCATGCATGGTTTAAAAGTTGGTACAGGCTACTTTGATTGTCAGGCGCCACAAAACAATTTGCAAGCATAAAAGGAATGTTGGTAGGTGTCACTTTACCAGGAAAATGTTATTTTTCACTATTTGATTGATTTTTAAAATTTTTAACTTGTTATTAGATCTTGAGGATGTTTTCTTGTTTGAAAAATGCAAAAACAAACATAGCACACACATTAAAGTTTGTTCCTTTACTCCTAAAACTACACAAAGTGTATGTTCTCGTACGTTTTCATGGGTCTTTAACAAGAATACATTCCAAACAATCTACCTAGGGTCATATTGGCTTGTAAATAATTTCTCTAAGAGGTAAGCTTGCTACTTAACTAGGTATTACTTTAATTTCTATTCAAACCAATGATGATTTTTATACCCCCATTACAAGGGCCTCCCACACACATAAAAACACGATATTGCACAATCCTGGAGGATTACTAGAGGAGGTAAAAATTCTCAACACCGGTTTGTCACCCACCCTTTTGAGGATGAATATGTTTTTTATTATATTGGGTCAAATTTACCACGGCTAAGATGGTTGTCTCCCACTTGGGTCGTTCCCTCTCACCGTCCTCATAAGGATGTACTCGGGAGGCATGCCCTTTATAGCTCTAACATGTTCGTATAAAGAAAGAAAATGAATTGAATAGGTAGGTTTAAGAGTTTAATTCACTCAAATAGTGAAGAGCATATCCCTACTACTTTCTTCTCTTCCAAACACGTTTAACAAGGTTAATTCTGACCTCTTGACAAGGAGGTTTTAAAAATTAAGTCTTTGGTTCATTCCCTAACCTTTCTTTCTATCCCAAAATTTGACATGTTTGGCATTTTGATCAACTTAAAAAGTTGAGAGCATAGGCCTAATGTCTCGTTTGGTGAACAATAATATGCTTTGTCCTAATTAGACTAGTTTGGAAAATTGAAATGCCACAATTTAAGCAAATGCAAGCTTGATGAGGAAAATACCTTTCCGTGTAGCTAGCAAACGCTAGGCACTTTTATGAGTGTTTTTATTTCTTTTCTCACTCATCTAGTGGTGATCGTTCCCTCTCCTTTTCCTCCAACAAAGTTAGTCAACACAACCAACAAAGTGAAAGAAAAACCAAATTGAAACCAAATAAACCTAAAGATCTTTTGAAAATTGAAAGTTCATTTAAAGATCCTAAAACAAATTTGATTCAATTTAGAGTAGGAAACTTAATTTTGTAAGCATTTACAACCTTAATGAAATGTTCATAAATATTTTCTGCTTCTTCTAAACTTTCCAAAATGGTCAAATTATGAACTCCTTTTGCACATTTTGAAAGAAGTCTTACCTCTTTATCCTCCTTGTAGACTCTTTTCTTGGGTTTCTTCACCTTTTCATGTCTGGTCATCTGCAAATCAGCAAATAAACAATATTAGTTCTTTGTTTTTAATAATCTGCGAGATGAAAAACATAGAGAGCTCTAAGCGTCATTTAACATGATAACAAGTGCTACTTTAATGTTGTCTACGCGTTAGTTTGCAGGTCTGCAAGCAGTATTTTAGAAACTACTACGTGCTACTTTAAACTAATCAGGCGTAAAATAAAACTTAAAAGGCGTTACAACAGAGCAACAAAGGTGTCAAATAATAGATGTTAGGCATGGCTTGACTGTGCAAATGTCTTGATTCTCTTTCAAAGGCGTCACCTCAGGATTCAGGTGCGCTTAGAGAAAGTTAGATAGAAAATAGAAGTGATTTAGGTGTCTCTTTGTTGTCTACAAAGAATCAAAGACAAAATGAATATCCATGGTCAAATGAGTAGGGAGGGCATTCCTCTACAAGAATCAAAATTTTTATTGCATATACATGTATAATTAATGTGAATGGTCACATGTATATCATCCTTGGATAGAATATTATGTCTCTCTTCATTTGTGATATCAATACATGTAGTTGTCTCAATATTATTTTGTTACTTTACATGGTTTCAGAACCATTCAAGCTATATGAAGTTTTAGCATATTCTTCCTTTGTATTAAATTCATCTACTTCAAAATATTCCATGTCTATAATTTAGAGTTACGTTTCCAAAGGAAGAGTTAACTGTCACAGTGGACAACAAGTGTAGATTTTGCATTCAAACATGGGGATGAATAGTATATTGATTTGCTAAAGACAATAGATTTTCTAGGGGGTGTATAGAGAGTCCTCTTTGTGAGAAGATAAGTGGTGGATCCATAGAGAGTGATCCAAGTTGGTAGGTTATTGTAGGGAAGTGAAGTGTTTATGGATTGGGACAGTCACAACACCTAATCAAATATGCATGAGTGGATAAGTTGAATGTGTGCAGGCCTTAGTATGTGGAGTCTAATGGAGGAGAAGTCGTATAATGAAGGAGTAATGACCATTGATAAGTCTAGTGAGGGGTTGGATCCTTGAAATGATCTAGGATTGGATGAACATCATGCATCATGGATCAACATCATGGATCTGTGATTGGCTTGCATGTCAATAAAACATGGTGATTGACTTGTAGTGAATAAAACATGGTGATTGACTTACAATGAATAGACCATCACCATTGAGGGGTTATACAAGTTAATTTAATTTAATATTATTCGTTCCACTTAAATCATCCAAAATCACTTAACATCAACTTTAATGGAATATATATATTTAAAGTTCACAATTTATTTTTTCTATGTTCGGTTGAATGGTTGTTGTTGTTTTTAACTCTTTATGCCTCAAAATTAGATTCAATATTTCACGTAAGTTTACTTTTGGAAATTAGGTCATATACTTGAAAAAATTAAAACCTCTCTAGTTAGAGGTTTATAAACAAGAAATTCTAAATCATTGTGATGATATGTTCCAGTTAATTCTTAAGTTACTTTTTCTTATTTGATATAGACTCCACCAATACTTACAATTATAGTTTAAACTCATCTTTTAGCATACAATTCCTATGGTTTGGTTTAGATTTCTTTTATTTATATCTAGTCTCCATTTAAGAAAAAATAGTTTTCTTTTTTGAATTATCCCACGTCTATTATTTAGGAATGTGAAAATATTTTTGCTATGCTTTTTGAAGAAAAGTTTTAATTGAATACCCCGCAACTTCTATTTCCCCAGAAGCTGGTCGCCGAGCAGCTCATTACGGATTTATTCTCACCCTCACCCCAGACTCGGGGTGTGAAGCGGCCCTCTTGTGCCTCCACTATCGGTCACTCCAAATCCGTGAGACCTTGCAGTGCTTCTACTCATCAGCGACAGACCACTAGCAGATCACAGCGATGACTCCCTACCCTTATTCTTCTGGGTCACTATCCTTCTGTGTTGGATTTATTTCCGCTCGGGAAGGACCCCTAGTCCTTGCCTTGGTGGTTCTTTATTCTCTGCTTCTTCTTGTTTGGTTCCTTGTTGTGACTTCTACACCTCCAACTCATGTTGAGTTTACATCTGTTCAACATGATTCTTCTTCAAAATTTCCTGACATTATCACTCCATACATCGATCCCCCTAGTTCAGTTGTTGAGGACATATTAGAGCATATTCATCTCCTCTCAGATGATAGATTCAACACTTCTATTATCCCACCTTCATTGGATATTCAATTACATGATTCTGATGCGTTCTCTTTTGAGCATTAGCTAGGCCTTCTAGTTTCATCCCACATTCGTAGGTTTCCTCTTCTTTGTCCATTGCCTTTGTTTCTTCCCCATTGGATCCACATTAGTATGATCATCGACACGGGGGTTCTATCATTTTGTTGGCTTTGGAGTCTCTATCCTCTCTCATGGGGGGTTGGTTGTACCTATGGTTTTGAGAGAGTCTCTTGAGACATTCCATTTCAACATGCTTTTTCCATCTCTTTTTGGAGTAGAGTTTTTCCCCATGTGGTTTTCTCTATTTCTCCTCTTTGCAAAGATTTGGTTGTATTGGGTACCTGATCAGGCCATCTTGTCGGGACCCATTTCCTACTTTTAGTAGTTGTTTCTAAGTTTTAGCTACACCCTAAGTTTATCTTAAGGGGGTGTTCGAGTAATAAGACATTTCACTTATTAATTAAATCATTTTGATTTAATTAGTAAAGTCACTTATTATCTCTAGTTTACTTAAGCTAAACTTTAGGCATATAATAATAATTATTTTTATTAATTATTATCATACAACCTAGGTTTCTCCCTTTTAGGGTTTTTATCACCTTTATAACATTTTGATCTTATTGTATTTTATTATTCCCTCTCTGAATGAATATTTCATCTTTCAGATCATTCTTTGTTGTGTCTCCATTCTTTGCTTTTGTGACATGTTTTTGCTAGAGTGGATCTTGGTGATAAGATTCTATGAATTCTAACAATATATTCCTACCCAATTTAACAAGAATCCCATCAATGGGATTCTTGTTAATCCTACCAATAAGTTTGATATTATTGTAGAGTAAAGCCTCACATCAAGCAATTCTATCAAGATAAGTAAGATGATTCAAAAGTTTGTATAAGGAAGATCATGATGACTTACTTATTCCTTTGGAATTTCCTTGCTTTGTCAATTGAATTTGAACCAAAGTAAATGGATACGCTTTTCTCTATCATCCTACCTCAAATTAGTTACATGTGCAATTGGGAATTCTATAGCTAATTGCATGAAAGTTATCACATCGTTCATTCATAAATGCCTTGAGTTACCACATAACAATGGAATGCATATTGTCCAAAAAAATAGATACAAACCAATAATATTTTGTGGAGGATTTTAATTATATCAATTTTTTTCCTCACCTTTAGGACCCTTACTAATCTATGATGACCTTTTAATCAAACCATATAAAAATTCAAGTTGTCATCTGGATCCTTTTTTTCAATGCCTTCTTCTTCCCATATCATTGCTTCCCCTTCAGTCACCCAACTGTCACATCCTGCTCCTATCCCTATGCATACCTGCATGATAGATAAGAAAAAAAATTCATATTCCGATCAACCTCCCATGCCAAATAATTACTCACAACCTTCAGTAGTGAATTTTGTTCCTCAACCTACCTATACAAAAGATAGATAGAAGAAACCCTCATTGTAATAAGCCATAAAATGGAATCCCTTTAATATATAAGTCAAACCTCATTTTCTTCCACCTATCTCTATAATAGAAATAGGAAAGACACCCATAGTGTAGGTTCCATCACATGCACCCCACAAATTTTGATCGTTGCTTGCTAAGATGGCTCCAACTATTCCATAGGGACAATCCCAAAACAAGAGTACAAATATCATGCCCCTCCTCATGTCGCTCAGAAGATTGGTAGGTAGCAAAAGAGGCAAGAAGGATTAATACCATAATTAAAAAGTTGAACAACCCTTTCTTTGATCTTATTTTCTCATGACCATTATCAAGAGGGTGAACCTTAATGCCATTTTACATTTATAAGGGGAATTCTTCAAATCCATTGAGAAAAATTCTACCTACCTCAATGATCACCCCTACTATCCCCAATTTGAGATTACCCCTCCCTTAATGGATTTAACCACCAATTGTGAATCACCTTCAACCTAAAATTTATTCCACGCTTTATCTCAAGTCACATCATATTGCTCTAATTTCAGGGATAATTTTGGTTTCCACACTAAAGCCATGAGTGTACAAACTAATTGGCTAGTCCTCAAAGTCTAAAACCCCCCCACCTCCAACTCTTTGCAAGTTGCCCTTTGTTTCTTCATCAAAATTTAGCTTAATCCAACCAAAATCTGAATTAATCCTTATTTCCTTGATTTGTATTTTTTTGTTGATGGACCTTGACATATCCAAGCCTTCTAAATCTTCAATAAGCTAGATCCCAATTTTCTTATGAATCTCCATGACCCAATCCTTAATCTTGTATGTTTTCCATAACTCACATATTGCACTATCCATTGCATCCCATAATCCTTTCCAATTTTCATTTCATCTTTAGGGATTATTCTATTTCTACCTTGCCAAATGTTCCACACTATAAGTGTCAATGTAGTGCCAGACAAGATGAAATCTAATACTCTTAATTTTAAGACTTAACTCTAATAGATTTATAATATTAGTTGATAAAGCCCAATATAACCCCCATCTCTTAAGGAAAAAGACCAAATTTGACTAAAAATGTCCCAATGAATAAAATGGTGATGATTACTTTTCTCATTTTCCAAACACAAAGAACACTAGGATGGAACCTTTTTCCTAGAAGTTGTTGCCTAACCCAAGCTAGTTCTCTCCTCCTCCAAGCAATCTTTAGGAAGGCATTTGTTTTCAAAATTCCCTTTTTATAACAAATATGCTTGTTGAGCTGAAGTTTATTCTTACCATCTTAAAAATATGTTTAATAGGTTGTTTATTAATCTTTTCTTGAACTTCTACTTATATTTTTTAGCTACTGCTTCAGGGTTTTCAACCACTTACACATCTCTTTTTGGGACTACCTTTGAAGTAATTCTTTACCATACCTGCCACAACAACTTAAAAATAGGACAACAAAGAGCAATGAACTAATTTATCTTTGAAGGCCTTGTCATTAAGCTAATGATATCTCAAAAACTCATTTTTCAAGAGATAAAAGTTTCCCATGTACCCTTCTAGTAGTTCCACATGATTGATCCCTTTAAATAATGTCGGTGTTGAGAAGTAATTTGATAGGATCATGCTAGAAGTACTTGGCTTGAATTATTTTGCTGCATAGCTTACTTCCCTACTCATATATTCTTTGCACCAACTTAGCCCCCATAGCCTTCCTTGTGTCTCTACACTTTCTAATCACTAATGTTCTCAATGTAGAAACTGAGAAATACAGCTTCGACTTCCAAGACCAGTCTGCATGCAAAATACCTGTTACAAAGAATGAAGCCAAAGACAGAAAAAGTAGAAACCCTTCTGTGCTCAAAAAGTGAGAGCTCAATAATGTATTCAGAGAGTATCCAAAAACAAATACAAGCATTCAACCTTAAAGGTGAATGAAACCCTAAAAAAGGAAAAGGCTAGCCTAAGAGAAAGCTTAAGTGAAAAATAGAGTACGACTAACTTAATAATTAATATCAACATGATATAATTAATAAGTGAGGAAAACAATGTACTCTAACACCCCCCCTTAAGTGAAGCTCAGGAGGTAAGTTAACCTAGCACAGCTATGAAAGCAAGAAATGGGTCCTAGCAACAAGGCCTGATCAGGTACCCAATACAAGGAAATCTCTGTGAACTGGAAATAAAGGAGAAAACCCAGTGGGAAAAAATGTTAGAGTAATAGTCTATCGGGGTTACTAATTTAAATCATTATGATCTAATTAGTAACTTCCCTATTCACTCTAGTTTGCTTTAGCTAACCTTAGGCAGTTTCTATTTCTGTTAGTTTCCCTTTTAGGGTTTCGTGATTCCTTTATAAGGACTCACCTCTTAGTTTATCATTACAGAGTTTTCACATCTTATTGTAATTCTATTGTTGATAATATAGATTATTTTCTTTCAACATGAATTTGATGTCTCTGGCATATCGGCCGCCATAGCTGCCCTCTCTCTTCTGTCTTTTTGCTTCTGTCTCTGTGATAGTCTTGCATGCAGGTTTCTTGGGTTGATTTGATGGTTATCAAATCTAATATGGTATCAGAGCTCGCCTGCAGCTCGCTGTTCGTATTCTGATTGAAGCATACAGGCACTGAGGGTTTCAGAGGTTTTTTCTGGCTTCTTTTTGTGGTTCTGGGGGGTCTCTATTTTTAGAAGCATTTTGGGACCAAACGGACACTTCCATTGTGTCCGGAAGGCCCAAAAACCCAAGAATCCATATAAGGTACGTCCGATTTGGACACCGGGGCCTCTGGAGAATTTTTTCGGGCCTTCAAGGGCCGTACGGGCACGTTGTACGAAGCAAAAATAAAAAAAATTCAAAAAAAATTTGTTGTTTTTAGGTTTTTTTTGTGTTGGAAAAACGCGTGCAGTGTTAAACGAATGCGCAACCGCTGGGCCGCCACCGCACCACCTCCTCCGGTTGCCGCCGCCTCCGGCAGCGGTCCCCAGCGGCGGCTTCTTACACTTGCACCCTCCGCTGGCGTTTTCTACCGCCCGGCTTGCGGCCCTCAGCGTCGCCACCGCGGCCCCTGCCGCCACCGCGGCCCCCCTGCCGCAGCCTCCCGGCCCCGCGGCCCCCAGCCGCTCAACTTCGCCGGCCACCGCCTGTTCTGCGGCCCCGACGCCGCTCCTCCCTTTGCTCCGCTCCGCACGGGCGGAGCCCTTTATGCAGCCCCCGCGGGCTATTCTTCAACCCGCCTGCTCATATGCACGACCGACCGCCAGGGTTAAGCCCCCAGAGCGCGCCATGCGCCCGGGGGCCTATTTTTTTAGCCCCTGGAGGCATTTTTGGGCCAAAAAACCCGTATGCTCAAGTTACGGCCAAAAAACCAAGTGCCCCTCCAAAAACCAACTCTCTGGAAAAAAAACCAGACACTGGATAAAATTTGACGTTTAAACGCCCGTCACCGTCCACTGGAAAAAAATTGACGGCCGTCGAGGCTATCGCCAAAAAAATTTTCCGGTCACCGAAAAAGTGAAATAACCACCGAAAAATTTGAATTTTGGCTAGAAAAGTAAAAAATCGGGGGGCTGACGTCAGGGTGACGTCACCTCTGTCACCAGCAGGCACTGGTGGCGGGTTGGCGGCAGACCGGTGGTGGTCGCCGGTGGCTGGCCGCTCCCGGGCGGTTCCCAGGCGGCAACGCAGCTGTTGGTGGCGCTGCCGGTGGGGGAGCTGCACTGCTGGAGTCAGGCGGCCGGTGGGCGGCGCAGGCCTGGCTGAGCCAGGCCGGGGTGTCTACAGGGTGGCGCGTTGGCGGCGTGCTCTGGCAGCCCCAAAAAATATTAAAAAACCTTTGTTTTTTAATTTTTTTTAAAAACGTGCCCGTACAGCCTATGAGGCTAAAATTTTTGCCTGAGGTCACTGTGACCAAAATGGTCAAACCTTATTGGTATTTTGACTCTCTCGGGCCTTCTGAACGCAATGGTGGAGTCCGTTTTTCTTAAACGGCTCCAAAAAATAGCGCCTCCTTCAAAGTGACAGAAAAACCCTAGAAAAGCTGTGGCTGTCGTCTTCAAATCGTGGCTTCAAAAACCTTCAAACCAGGCAGCGACAGGGTGGCTCTGATACCATGTAGAAACTGAGAAATATAGCTTCAACTTCCAAGACCAGTCTACATGCAAAATACCTGTTACAAAGAATGAAGCCAAAGACAGAAAAAGTAGAAACCCTTCTGTGCTTAAAAAGTGAGCTCAATAATGTATTCAGAGAGTATCCAAAAATAAATATAAGCATTCAACCTTAAAGGTGAATGAAACCCTAAAAAGGAAAAGGCTAACCTAAGAGAAAGCTTAAGTGAAAAATAGAGTACGACTAACTTAATAATTAATATCAACATGATATAATTAATAAGTGAGGAAAACTATGTACTCTAACACTCAATACCACCAAATTCTTCACCTCTTATCATTTGACCAAACTATATTCGAAAAGATTCTCACTACTACATAATAATAAGCATTAAATACCTTCAATATTCTAAGCAACCTCACTTAAAATTTGGAACATTGACATAATGTATATACAGACAACTACAAATGAAGTTGTGATCAGAGTAATCCTTTCAATGAGAGATGGTAATTTTCCTTGCCAATATACCAACATCTCTTGAATATGATTGTAACATTCATCCATTCAACAATCCAAGATATATCCAAAAGAGGCATTTTTGAGTATCTTCTTGGTAACTTATCCATTTCAAAACTTGAACTCCCTTGTATCTTCAATTTATCCAAAATAAGTTCCTTCAAAAAGGAAATCCTTGATTTGGATCATTGAATTTCTACCCTATCACCAATTTATATTGAAAAATAATTATCTTTATGGCCCTTGCCTCTCTTCTTGAAGTCTTGTTGAAAAGAATAGTTGCACCAATTAATTGTAGGTAGTCCACATTATTTATCTCCCTCGATACCTAGATAAGCCAACTAAACTACCCACACTAGATTTATCCTAAAGGATTTTGACAAAGGCTTTAACCAAAATAAGAAAATAGGATGGACAGTAAGTCATCCTATCTGAGCCCCCTCTTAGAATTGAAAAATCAATTGGAACCTTATTATCTCTTAATTCACCATTTACTAATTGAAAAATCAAACAGGTTTTGATGGGTTCCTAAAACCCTACAACGGAAAGAAAAGAGAACTAAAGCATATAAGAATTACAAAACATCCAACATAAAACAAACAGTTCTAGCAAAACAGTCTAAACAACAGAAAGCCAGAAACACATATCCAATAAAACCAGAAACAAAAACCAGGGGATCCAATCAGGCAATGTCTTTGAGAATCTCCGCTGCTCGTATCTCCAGCTCGGTCATTCTCCCAGCAGCTTCTCTAAGTTCGGCCAACTCCTTGTCAGCTTCCTGATCTGCCATATGCTTGGCTTCTTCTCCAATTCCCTTCGCATTTTCTTCTTCTGGAAGTTGATCCCTGTCTCTGTGCATCTGCCTAACCTCTTTGTTTCCTTTTTGTTCTTGAAACTTGTCAATGATTACCTTAATGTTATCATTTGAGTTTTAGAATGTTGTAACTTTGCTCTGTAATTTTAACCATTGAAGCTTCAATGCCTTCAATCCTATGCTTCTGTTCTGTCACTCTACTGTCCAGCTCTCTGTCCTCCGCTATATTCTTGTTTTTGTTGATTATGCTTTCTTTCTCCATCCTGTCCATCCTTTTTTTCAGCTCAAAAATTTCATAGTAGGTCCATTTCGTTGATCTATAGCTGTCAATGGCGCTATTTTTTGCATTATTCAGCACATCCATTTGAGGATCTTCCCTCGCATTGTCGCTGAAAATCACCAGAGTAGGATCTATGAGCTCTTCCATCTGAATTCTGCCCTCTTTGTTTTCCTTAACCAAGGTCCTTACTAATTTTCTCTTTATGCCCATTTTGACGGAGACCAAGTCAAAATTTCTCTAGACAACCTTTTTGTTTTTGCCTGTAATACTGTAGGTGTAATGGTCTTCTCCATACTTTGCATAACCCTGGCTGTTTTCATCCTCTTCTTTCTCCTTCCCCTGACTCTCCTCTTCCACAGCTCTCTCCTCTTGTGTTTCTTCCTGACTAGCTAGCTTCTCCTCCTGGATTTCCACTTTTACTATTTTTGATCTCGTGACCCTCTTCCCTGAGCTATCCTCCTCATTTTGAGTCGGCATCTTGATTGTGATCTTCCTCTTTTTTTCCTTCTTCCCTTTCTTCATTTCTCTTTCTTCTCCCGAGCTCTCATTCCCTATTTCCATGCCTTCCTCATTTTCATTGTACTCCCTATCCGAAGAAACCTCTATGTGTTGTTTGAATATCTCCTGTTTAACTATTTATTTAGTTAAATGCGAACTAATTTCCAATTTTCAAATAAGTTTGTCTTTTCCTATTCGATTATGAAGCTTTCATTAGAGTATTCCTTTCAATGGCAGGTAGTCATTTCCCTTTCCAAGACACCAACATCTCTTGGATATGATCTCCAACATTCTTCAAAGATCTATTCAAAAGAGGCATTCCTGAGTGTTTTCTTGGCAACTTATCCATCACAAAATATAGAGTCCCTTGTATCTCCAATTTATCCAAACTAAAAGTCCTTCAAAAAAGTATATCCTTGATTTGGATTCATTTACTTTCTATCTCATCATCAATTCATATTGACAAAGAATTATCTTTATGATCCTTGCCTCTCTCCCTAAAATCCTGCTAAAAAAAAGTGTCACCAATAAATTGTAAGTGTGCCACATTCTTTATGCTCCCCAATACATATAAGCCAATTAAAATACCCACACTAGCTTTAGCTTTAAGGATTTATTTACTTTCTACCTCGTCATCAATTCATATTGACAAAAAATTATCTTTATGACCCTTGCCTCTCTCCCTAAAATCTTGCTAAAAAAAGTGTCACCAATAAATTGTAAGTGTGCCACATTATTATGCCCCCCAATACCTATAAGCCAATTAAAATACCCACACTAGCTTTAGCTTTAAGGCCCCGTTTGTTTGGGGAATTGGAATTTGACTCAAAACCTTATTATCACAAAATCAGGTTTTGAAATCCCGGTTTTGCATCTTGGGGAATTGGAATTTGACTCAAAACCTTATTATCGCAAAACCGGGATATGATTTCTAATTCCACCTATTCAGTGGGAAGATGATGCCACTCATTTTGGTGTCTAAACCCGATTTTGCTTGACGAATCCGGAATTGCAATTTAGAGAAACAAACATCGGATTTGCAAAAACGGGAAGTGTCACTCCCAAAAACGGGAAGTGTCACTCCCAATTCCGCGAAACAAACGGGGCCTAAGGCTTTTGCCAAAGGCTTAAACCAAAATAAGAAAAAAAGGTGAACAATAATTCAACATGTCTAACACCCACACACATACACACACGCAAGCATGCACACGCGCTTAGATGCACCCACACTTAGATTTATTTTTATATTATTGAGCCACCTCTAGATTCTAATTGGTGAAATCAACATCTTTTTTATTTTTGAAATTTGCATTAATTTGTTTTGCTAATGATGAAGTACTTTATATTTTCAATTTATTATTTTTTTACTTGTCATTTCCTTGCTTCCTCAACATCTTTTTGAGGCTTGAAATTTGCATTAATTTGTTTTGCTAATAATAGAGTACCTTATATTTTTAATTTATCATTTATTTATTTGTCATGCACACACATGCAAGCATAGACACACCCACAGCCAGATTTAATTTTATGTTTTCGAGCCACATCCAAGTTGTAATCAGTGAAATCAACATCTTTTTGAGGTATGCAATTGTAATTTGCATTAATTTGTTTTGCTAACGATAGAGTACTTTATATTTTCAATTTATCATTCTTTTGTCATTTCATTGCTTACAACACACATGCGCACACACACACACACACACAAATAAATAAATAAATCCAAACACACACACACACACATGTGTGCACACCCAAACACATGCACATGCACCCAAATATGCACACACACACGCGTGCGAATACACACACTCAAATAAACACACACACACACACACAAAATTATTATCAAAGTTTATTTAAGAAACACATACATAAATATTATGTCAATCAAAGTACACACAATTCCACACATAAAAAGTTGAAACACTCACACCACACGAAGTGAAAGTCAAAGTTAATTCAAAGATACAGTACAAAATGTAAATTCCAGAGTTAGTTAAAATACAAACACGCACATAGAAACAAAACAAGTGGACTTTGTTCAAATATGCAAAGTTAAAACATACACCATACAAACATATAAACACAATTCATATAAAATCAATTTCAAAGTTACACAATATTCCACACATGCTAGAGTACAAATACAATAAAGTGGTTGTCAAAGATAATACACATTCACATATGATTTGTTTGTTTCACACTTAATTTGTTCAATCACACTCTTAAAACATATATAAAACAAATGCTGAAGTTTAAATATTAACATAAGCGAATGTGAAAGTTCAAAGACATTTAATACAACATTATTTCACTTCACAGAATAAAACATAACAAAAAAATCAACACAAAAGCACTAGGCTAGAAGAAATGGCCATGACAAATGACCATTCTTGCAGCCTTGAGGAGGGGGCCAATTCAACCCCTCCCAAATTTTTTTATTAAACAAAAACATTTATTTACATACCGATTTACAAATAAGTTGACCGATTTCAGAAGTGCAACAATAACATTCAACCCCTCCCCAATAACTTTTTATTAAACAACTAAATTTTATTTCCATATTAATTTACAAATAAATTGACTTATTTCAGAAGTGTAACATTGCTTTGCATTGACTATAATAGCAACTGAGAAACTCTAGACATCACTTTGCACTCTAGAAACATGGAAAAGGAATTTATGAATGCCAGTTGCCTCTACCACATCAAATTGGTTCTAGAAATTATTCAATGCTACACACTTGATCAGTATGTGGCTGCTCACCTGAAATCACAATGAACATAAAAAAATTAGTTAAAACTATGTTGCATAGAAATTATTTGGGAGATGAAGCAGCTGGGTATATTTCAGATTCAAGACATGCATTTGGATTATGAATTGTTCCTCCTCAAGCAACCTGCAGGTACGTGTTTCCTGTTATACTGCAATCAACTTTATCTTGCTCTACATAAAGGAATATGTAAATATAACACATGCTATTTCTATAACAATATGGATGATGCCAAACAGCAATAAGTATCACATTTCTTCCCCAAAAAAATCAAACGTCCTATATGTGCATCATTGTGGCAGTCATATCATTGAACTATTTTCAAGAAAGTCGTTAACAAGATGGATGATGCCAAACCAGCAGCAATGAGTTGCTCACCTGAAATCACAATGAACGTAAAAAAATTAGTGATTTGTGGAGATTTCATAGCGTTGAATTGTTTCCAAGAAACTTGTTAATGTGAAATGAAAAATGTAGTTGGTGATGAATGTAAAAAATGAAAGCCCTGATTTATGGTGCCATGGAGGTGTGGAGAAACCTGTTAATGTTGAATGAAAAGTTAGAGGGGCTGATGGAGAGTCGCATACTAAAATAATGCAGTAGGCAGCTCTGATTGGAAAAAAGAAAGCTCTGATCCATGACACTGAATCAGTGAGACATCTTTGTGAATTACATCATTTGCCATTTGACATCTTTTTCCTACACTGAAACAAAATAAAACCTACCTAGCGCACCATATGGTGTTACACTGACATGCTCCACACGCCATTCCAAAGTTCAAACCAAAGCATATGCAATATCCAAATACACACACTGTCATTATCTGAATGTTAAGATTTTCACATCCATCCAAACAGCCTCCCCGCAAAAATATACTCTCATTCGAGTGTTCATAGTACAAGATATACTCTCATTCGTATGTATTTATAATCTATGTATGATAATTTGTATTTGCAGAAATGGGTTTTCATATCTATGCTTTTTTCAAATATAAATGCAAGTGGAAGGCCTCTATAGTTTACGTTATGGGTTTATTTTTATTGTGCCGATAGGCTCACTTCCGGGGAGACGCCCGTCGGGATTTTCAGACATTCCGGCAGTGTTACGCCTGGAATATCTGTCGGTGAACGGTGTGTCAAATCTGAAAGTCTCCCTAAATTGAATAACCTAATCTTGAACTAATACTAGGAAATTTCCTGAGTCGCTTGTTGTGCTGTCCATTGCCTAAGCCGTTATTAGAATGCTTTGTTTTTACTACCACCACCTGTCTCGCTCATGCAATAAAAATGATTAAAGATCGGTTGGAAGCATACGGCATTCACGGAGGTGCTATCAATTGGCTTGAGGTAAGACTGATTTTTTCTCTTTTTCTCAGTTAGCATTTGAGATTTTCCATCATTTGTTCCATATGTTTAACTATAAATTATACAGAGCACGGAAATCAAATTGCTCTTCGAATGATTCAAATTTAGCTGCACGACATATGATTCAAATTTAGCTGCACGACATATGATTAAGGATGTTTGGAATTTGATTTAAGGTTGTTCGATATTTTCTAATGCAGAGTGAAAAATGGAAGAATGTGAATTCACACATAATCATAACAGAAAAAACCCACAAGTCTCTCTCTCTCTCTCTCTCTCTCTCTCTCTCTCTATATATATATATATATATATATATATATATATCACAACAGATGCAAATCAGAGGTGTTTTTACATGCCCAGTCCGTCAGTGATTACAGACACAGCTTCCATGGCAATCATGCCCTCTCTAGCCGCTGGTCTCATGGGATCCTTAATTGATTTTATGCCCTGCCTTTTCCATTGAGCATATGAATTATTACAGAGCTTCCCAGTTATGTTTTGAACAGATAAAAATGGGGGGTTTTATTCGTGGTCATCTTCTCTCGATGACCGTGGAGAATGCCTTTGTTTAAACCTTTATACTACAGATTTTTATAGGTAGACTATTTTGATTACATTGTTTAGCCCTCTAAAAAATAAACGGATCATTGTTTTCTTTGATCTGTAAACAATTGGGGTTTATTGATTCGATTTATTTAGTCACATTCTATTGGAAACTTGGATTTGGCTGTGGTAATTGAAAATAATCGTTATGGATTTCAGATTTTGTAGATCTACTAGTACGTCCGTGTATGTATTTTAGAGGTGTGTGTTGGTGTAGAAAATCTTAAAAATATAATTAGTAACACATTGTTCTGCAGAAATAGCAGGGTAATCGTGATCTGTTTTTGTTAATGGCAAATTTACAGTCGGCTAAAATGAGGACTGAGAAAATTGACAATTGTATAATCCAGAATTCTACACAATCGAAGTTGATCTCTTGCTTCTAATATTCCCTTGCCAATGTGCATCACATTAACTTAAAAGCTTTAGATATTCTTCTAAGCTCCTACTGAGTCTAACACCATGCTTGCAGCTTTCATTATGTGATATTGTCAATGCCTCTTTTCGTACTGTTAAATTACCATCACTAATCACCTTAGCAATGGTCACTACTTCCAAATCATTTGGAACACATACCTGCTGTTAAATTGTAGTAATATTCTTAAATCAAAATTTTGACTGACAAGAGGCTCTTTATTGTCTAGAGAATTTAGGTTGCTTGTGGTAGAATTCACCAGTTGGTGATTAGGTGTGTTTTCCCCCCATGCAGGGTAGCTATGTGTCATGTGTAATATGTTTTGTGCCAGATTTTGATGAGGAGGCTTTATATAAACATAGGTGCAGAAAAAACCATTCCACCTGCAACCACTTTCCCTCCTGCAAAATACGATTGCCAGATATAGAGATCATCTGAGTTTGTTGACAGTTGGAGGTATGAATTTTTACACATTCTTCTTCCTTGTCTGGTATTCCTTGTCTTTAGTGTCAAGTACACTCTGTAACCTCCAGTTTGTGATGTTATGGAAATCTTCTTGTCTAAGTAGGCACTTAATACAAAATTATAAATCTAAGATATTGCAGTTACATCAGCTTGCTAACAGAAACTGGTAACCTCTTCATTACACTGCAGTGACCTGCCCAAATTTCTCGCGTCACCAAAACAGCTAGGTAGTGATGATAACATACTATTAGCTTTCAAAGTCTTATGACATCCTGAAATAACTAACACTCTTAGCTGCACAAGAGCCTGCAATCCATTGAGTGCAAAAGATTCATCAATCATTAAAAAAAATACAAACTGGAGATTTTATAGAGTTGAAAGAGAAGATGCTTACATTGCAATCAACCTCCCCAAGCTCTTTCTCGTCCAAGTTGGCCTTTGTCAAATGACTGATAACTTGATAGGACATTCCAAGCTGAATAGAAAATGTATTGAACAGTAACTAAAACGGCAAAAGGACAGAGTCTTATATAAACACTTTAAATTAATTAAACTAGATAAACAACTCACAGAATTAATTAAACTAGATAAACAACTTACAGACTGAAGATATGAATGATCAATTCATAATCCTGTTTGTAAACTTTTGATTTTCTTTTTATAATGCAACAAAAGTTTGCATATTGTGCAGCTGTTAGTTTTTTGTTTATCATCCTCAATAACAAAAACTGCATGAATAGGCAGCTTCCAACATGAAATTAAGTTTTAAATACACTCTCTTGTTTAGACAGCCAAATCAACTGTGTTGTATATACAATCCTCCTACTCTTGTTCTTTGTATCCTCTATCATCTTCCACTAATATTAAAGTGGCATTATTAAAGTGGCATTATGGATTTACTGTGTATGATTGTGTTTGGCAATTCTCTACAAAGATTCGCTCCAACACTGGACGACATGAAACCCTGCATACTGCAAAGATATTTCAAAATTCAAACTTTCAAATGAAACATGTGGTACTTGTTCTCAAATCAATTCATTCTCATTTTCCACACCATATTACTATACAAGTATTAGCCAAGAAAAATCAGCAATTCCCCGACAAAATCTGACATCCTCTCGCCCTTTGTCTATAATAGTGGTCATTACCCTCATAAGTTTTTAAAATTAACTGCAGCTCATAACAAGATAGTCTAAATTAAATACAAGCCACATCCCAGTACTATGTTGGCCTGTAAAGTTCTAAGCCATCTGTTGCGAGCCAGTTGCTTTTCCCGGCCATTTGAATTTTCAAAAGTTTACGTGTCATATCCATGTCTGTACATTTTGCATTTTAATCGAAAGTTTTTCGGTGCGTTAAGATGGTCTTTCTAGCAAACAACAGTTTCTTTAAACCATTCTATCAAACAACGTACATGCCCTGTCAATTCAATTGTTCTTATCGCAAAGTAGAAATTATTCTATGCAAATTGCAAGGTCACTCTTATATGAGAGAGAGAGAGAGAGAGAGAGAGAGAGAGAGAGAGAGAGAGATTAAAATCGAATATCA
>MU227206.1:126499-146942 GCA_018584345.1 Thuja plicata
ATCCACTTGTAAGTCTATCAAGTGGGGAATAGTTATGAACAGAGATACAAAGAGGAAGGGAATGGGAGGGAGAGAAATACGAAGGGAAGAGGGGGGGGAATAGTTATGAAGGGAGATACAAAGAGGAAGGGAATGGGAGGGAGAGAAATTTATGAAGGGAAGAGGGGTGAGATGAAGAGATAGAATGATATAAAGATATATGAGGTGATAGATGGATAGATGGATAGATAAATAGAGCATATAAAAGAGAAAGAGAGGAAATGGAATATAGATAGAGAGGTGAAAGGTAAATAGAGGGGTACGATAAGATAGAGATAGGGAGGGAGAAAGGAGTACTTATGTGTGTGAGTAAGAAAAATATAAAGGCCCTCAAGATAATTATGATTTTATAATGTCTTATTATCTTATTTATTAGTTGTTTTAAAAATAGACCCTCAATTTTGGAAGGTTCTTATATACAGTACAATCTTACATATATTGGTGCTTTAGATAGTCATTTCTATGATATAAATAATTTTCAACGTTAATGTTTATTATGGCGTAAGAAAATCCCGTACAAATATGATATATCTTTTAACCATGATGGATTTACATAGAATTTCTACAAATAGTCCACTTGTAAGTCTACCTGTGACAACATATGTTTGTTATTTTTACTTAGGAAGTCGATGCAATGGTAAAGAGAAGGTCAATGTAACATGACATTTCTGACATTATTTAATATATATAATAATATCGGCTTAACCATTGCACCCTTCAAAGGTGCAAGTGCTAGTTGTAAGGACAACCACATTTGGATAAGTCAATAACACTACATTGTCATGCACCCAAAAACCCTTGATTCAGAGAAAGGAGTTCCATGGAATAGGTTCAATTCATTGCATGAGTCTCTTTCAATGCGTCCACCACTCCCAAAATGAGGCTTTACTTGACAATATAAAATTCAATAGTTCACTGGGGCTTGGCTTTATTGATAAGTTATAGGAGATACTTTAATGGCAGGATAGATGAGGGGAAGCCTAATGTTGCTTTTCTCTTGGGCCTTAGTTCATTTCATATCACTTGATCTCAAATTATATAAGGATGAGTGTGTAAGATGAGGAATCCAATCAAACAGGTCTAAGAATGTTGTGTTATACTTCCATTGTCACAAATGACAATAGGTCTCAGAAACCCTAAACCTTACAGAGGTGTTCTTGATGGGCAGGATGTTTTACTTGCAGGTTACTTGTATAAAAAAATCGACATGCTGAAATTGTTGAACATACATTGGAATAAAATTGACTCAGAATGACGGCAATATGGAGTGCAAGAGTATTTTGGGAAATCCAAACATCATTGAGATTTAAATAAAAGCATCTATAAGGTGCGGTTTATGCAGAGTAGACAAATAACATGAAAGATGTGGACTACAAGCAAATGCAGGGGCATATTCAAGTATTAAAGTAAGGCTTTGACATAATATGATCGTACATGCATGATGGCTATTGTGCGACCTTAATCTATGGAGGAACAATTTACAATATGTTTGAAAAATGATATTGATAAGTCTTATCAAGAATCGATTTAACAGGAAATTCAACAGACAAATAGGGTATCGAATTAAAGAATAAAAGTGAACTAGTCCTTAATATAGTGAAATCGTTTGATAAACCAGTCCTCCTAATGGCATACATTTTGGATTTAACACTATGCGAAACTAAATCATTACAAAAATAAATAAGAGATGATTATTTGATACATACCTGACAAATTACTTGGATCTCCCAGTCGTTGTCTTTCTTGAATTTCTACCATTGATCCCCTGAAATATTCATACAATCTCCATGCCCCTAGAAGATAACCCTGACCCTACAACCATCAGATTGCCTACAAATTAAACATCCTTTTACCCTTCCTCCTTTTCCATAGACCATTTTATTTCCCCTTCCTCCTTTTCCTTAGTCCAGAGTGATATCCTGAAGGAAGTTCACCAGATCTCTGGCCTTCCCCATAATTCAATTCAGAACAATTAAAACATACTAAAACAGAGCAATGCCCCAGCAACTCTCTCCATACAAAACGTCAAAACTTTCAGCAAATGGATACAAAATGCACCCACCTCTGGATCCACCATTAAACCTCATTTGAGTCCAACAGAGTGTAATGATAACCCATTGCAGCTGCCCACTCATATATTTTCTTGCAGACTGCTCACCCCAAATCAATCGCCATACGCAGTTAACAACCCAAATCAATCCCCTAAACCCTACAGCCATGAGATTACCAGCATCCAAAGGTAATCCAAAATGGGAGAATCAAACATCATTTTACCCTTCCTCCTTTTCCATAGTCCATGCGCAAGTGATTCTCCAGATGGGTATTCACAATCAATCTCATCAATTGGGTCTTCTTGAAATACAGTAATGAGATCGATTCTCCAGCTGGGAATTGACCACTCAATCTCATCAATGGCCGTGAAATTGATTCTCAAGTGATTCTCCAGCTGGGAATTCACCATTCAATCGCCGTCCACAATTAACAGTTAGCATTATGCATTCAGGAAATTCTCATCGACGAGACTGGCATGGAAATAGTTTGTCATCAACGCCCATTTATAAAAAATGGAGCGTGTTTTATCTCGAACGGTAACATGTTTTTTTTCTTGAACCGTCGAATGTTTTTTCCTCAACACTAATCTGGATGTTTTTTTCTGAACGGTAAAAAAAATTTTGAAATAAAAAAATCTGGAATGCTTTTTCCCAACACTAATCTCCGATGATAAAGCAACAAACTTCAAATTTTCAGTGTTAAATGATTCATTCATCTATTTAAACGGAATTTTTTTTTTGGAAAATAGTCTTTAATCAATTAAATAAATAATTTATAAATATAATTTAAAAATAAGTGTTAATTTTAAGAAAAATATTTGGGAAGGAAAAGTGGTCAATTAGACTTTGAAGGTTTCATAAGTCTTTTAATTAATTACTTATTATTAAACCTAAAATATTCAGAAATTTTAAATTTAAGAAAAAAAAAAATTCTAAATTTCAATAAAGCTATAATTGAACTAATAAAATTTGATCAAATAATAAGCTTTTACAATTGAGACAACAAATAAACCTTAAATTAATATGAATTTGTATGTTAAAAGATAAATTATTAAAATTAAAAATATTTGTGCATATCTTACATAACATTCATATTGTTGTGCATTTTGAATGATATTCACAAACTCTTATAGAGATTTGATTCATTTACTATAAATCATGTCTACAGAGAGGGCAATGCTATGGTAGATGGTTGAGAAGATGTGCAAACTCTCTTGAATGGAGAGTGGTCAAAATCTAAAGAAGATGGCGTATAACACCCTACTTGGGAAGTGGTGTCTCCTTCTCAGTACTTTGGGGCTTTTGTCATGCCCAAAAGTTGGGCGAAAACACACCAACAATTTCTTTTCTTTTATAAAAAACTTAAGTTTCATATGCTTGCACGTGCACGAGTCTCGATATTTTACTAACCAAGTTAAGTTTACCATTTATGTGTTGAGAACCCTGAACGAGCTCGAGTGGATAATGGCTAACTAAGTTGACTATGTTGAATCCACTGGGCGTTGAAGATGTACTTGAACCCAAACATTATTCTAAATGTTGCCAAACTTAGTAACTTCAAACCGAATTGGGTCGATCTAGGTTCATAGAAGAACCTATATTAATTTAATCAAATACAAATTTATTACTTATAAATCTCATTTAACTGAATACTTAAATATACGCATTAATACTACCTTTTCATTAATCAAAATTCATAATAATCTGGTTATCAAATTAAACTTATTAAATCTTGATGAGGAAGTTAATAATTAATCTAGTTGAAATAAAATTCTAATATAAATCCAAACTATTAGGCCCCTGTGATAATATTAAAGACTAACTTTATAATGTCGTTTATATAAATATATTAATCTCCTAATTTAAGAAAATTAACTAAATTTAAACTTTAATTGTTATTCTAATATTAAATCTTTCTAATCTCCAAATTTAAAACGAATTAAATTTGAATCTCCTTTAATAAGATAATTAGTCATTTGTGAAAATATAAGTTGTATTTAAGTTGAAATAATATTCCAAGGAGATAATATTATATTTTCATAAAAAATGATTTATGTATAATTTTACTAATAAAGAATACTGGATTCCAAAATAAACATTAGCTAGATGTTAATCTTTATTTAAACTTTATTAATTTCAAACTCATTAACTAATTAATCTATCTAATTAATTAAATCATCTAGTTGCTTCCACCATGGAAGTCAACATTTTTAACTAATAACCCTAATATAATAACTTTTGGAGTCCATCCTTTAAAATGAATAAAATAATATCTAAATCTAATCTAATCTAACCCTAGAAAAATCCTTAAGAATTCCATATTATTTCTATAAAAACAAACCCTAAGTCCATAAAAAAAATTACCTTATGTAATAATCTTCTCTGTTTATTTTTATTATTTTAGTGATTCTATTTTTTTGACAAGATTTACGAATTTCTTAATAGCTTTTTTGCAGGGTATGCAATATGCATGGTAGATTTGTTTTACAGCGGAGGCAGTAAGGGACGACGCGTATAGGAGGGGATGTCATGGCAGAGGTGAGGTGGAGAGAGACGAAAGTGGGACCGCGCTAGGGTTTTTACCCTTGCACGAGGCGGAGGAAAACAATAACAACATATTTTTAAACTGTGCTAGGGTGCACCGTGCAAAGGGACAGGGAAGAAGAGGAGACAGAGGGGAGTGGTAGTGGAGGTCGCCCCCCCCTCCCCCCACCCCCTGTGGTAGGCTGACACCCTACATCTGTAGGCGCGATTGCTCCTCATAAACAAAAGGAGGAGGATCGGGGGTAGGGCTTTGGCCCTCCCCGCCTTTTTTTAACTTTTTTTTTTCTAAAACTTAGTTTATGTAAAATGAAAATTTTAAAAAAATATTTATTAAAAATGTTTTGGTAAAAAAACTTGGTCCAGCTCTCAGCCTCGAAGGACCAACGTTCATCGAGCCAATATATGAAAGGGCTCCAAAGCCAGTTGTTCACCCGACTCTACTTGCAAGGCATCCCAAACTATAACATGAGACTCATCATAAATGCACTTCCTCAAAACTGAAACATTAAACACATCGTGGATGCGTGACAAGCTAGGAGGCAAGGCTAGACAATAAGAAACTAGTCCTATCCTCTCTAAGATCTTAAAAGGTCCAACAAAAAATGGTGCAATCTTAGAGCCCTTTCCAAAATGGATTGGACTCTTATGTGGTTGCACTCTCAAGAAGACCCTGTCTCCAAACAAGTAAGCTCGATCTATTCTCTTCGCATCTGCATATTTCTTTTTTCTATCTTGAGCCTCTTCGAGACGCTGCCTAATTAAGGTTACCTGCTGCTCCATATCTATGGACAGCTCAAGACCAAAGGAAACTCTATCCATGATCCTATCCCAACTGAGTGGTGTCTTGCATGGTCTACCATAAAGGGCCTGATAAGGAGCTCTTGCCACCATTCAATCTCATCAATTGGTTCTTCTTGGAGCTATCATCATCATTCAATCTCATCAATGACCATGAAATACAACAACAAGATTGATTCTCCAGCTGGGAATTGACCATTCAATTGTCATCACAAATTAACAGTTAGCATTATGCATTCAGGAAATTCTCATCCACAGGACTTGCATGAGTGAAACAAAACGTCTTCAAAGTTTGTAAATCAAGGCATGGAAATAGTTTGTCATCAACACCCATATATAATAGGTGAAAATTGAGCGTGTTTTATTTGGAATGGTAACATGCTTTTTTCTTGAACCGTGGAATGCTTTTTCCTCAAAACTAATCTAGATGTTTTTTTTGAACGGTAACATTTATTTTGAAAAAAAATAAATATTGGAATGCTTTTTCCAACGCTAATCTCCAATGATAAAGCAACAAACTTCAAATTTTTAGTATTAAATGATTTATTCATTTGTTTAAATTAATTTTTTTTTTTGGAAAATAGTCTTTAATCAATTAAATAAATTATTTATAAATATAATTTAAAAATAAGTGTTAATTTTAAGAAAATTATTTGGGAAGGAAAAGTGGTCAATCAAACTTGAAGTTTTTATAAGTATTTTAATTAATTACTTATTATTAAACCTTAAATATTAGATTTTTCAATTTTAGACAAAAATTAAGTCTAAATTTCAATAAATCTATAACTAAACTAATAAAATTCGATCAAATAATACGTTTTTACAAATCATACAACAAATAAAACTTAAATCAATTTGAATTTATATGTTAAAAAATAAATTACCAAAACTAAAAATATTTGTGCATATCTTACATAATATTCATATTGTTGTTAAAGGGTCGTCAAAGGCGAATTGGTCAGTGGAAGGCATTCTGGATGATATTCATAGACTCTAATAGGGATTTTATTCATTTACTATTGATCATGTCTACAAAGAGAGCAATGTTATGTTAGACGCTTTTGCTAAGAATGTCTACATTCTCGAGGGGTGAGGTGTTGGAGGAACCCTTCATCTCTCCCAGCTGATGTACAAAATCTCTTCAATGGAGAGTGTTCAAAATCCAAAGAAGATGGTGTATAACACCTTACTTGGGAAGTGGTGTCTCCTTCTCAGAACTTTAAGGCTTTGGGTTCAATGCTACCCTTACCTTTTAAGTCTTGAGCGGGATTGGGGAATGGGCCTATCTATTTTGAATTTGAACATGAAGTGGATGATGTGGAAGGATGGTTTTGGCTCAAGTATATGTTTTGTCCAAGAGGGCATTTTTTACTACTCTTGGTGCACTTGTTTCCCTAGACAACTCCCACGTAATCATCTTGATTACATTTTCCCTAAAGAGTGCCACTTCATAATGGCATGACATTACATGATTATCATGACCGGTGTAAGTTGTATTTATCATTACCCCTTGTGTAATGATAGGTATGCTACTTACGTCATATTGAAAAGAGCTCTATTTTTCTGATGTAATAGCTTGAATGGGTCTATTTTTTGCGGGGACGGTTAATAATCTCATGCAACTAGACCGACATACATCCTTCTTTCTTTTAAATCATGTCATAGTAATAAAAATTGTCTTCTATCATATCAAGAGTTGTAGTTCTCATTTTAGTGTTGATTTCCTTAAGTATTTTGTCACTGTTATGGGGGTGATCGCAACCACACCAAGTCGGGGAAATTAGAGAAGGTCAAGAATAGCCCCATAGTTTGGCACATTTTTGAAAAGAGGGTGGGGTTACTGACTTTTTTAATGTATTAATGGATTTTATGAGGGACTCTTTGTATAGTTTGTTAACTCCTAGGATAACATAAGGATTTTTGTGGGGTGTATTTCTTTTGAAATACATGAAGATGTGATTTCTCAGGCAATTAGGCTCTCTACCGAGGGTAGGAAATGGAAAAAGACTAGTCGTGTTGTTGACAATGGAAGTCTTAGCAAGTTCTTCAAGGGAAACTAGACTCCAATAAAGAGGTAGGGTGGATATGATAGAAGGAATCTTCCCTCCCCTTGGGGTGAGGTATGTTACTGGATCATGAGGTAATTTACTTTGGAAGGGCATTTTAAATTTTACTTTTATTACCAATGCCAATTCTTAATCACTTCAAGAACCACAAAATTACCTCTTTTCCATTTTTCTTATTTAATTCTTTTGAAAATTATAGGTTTGAGGTCAGGGAATGCATTCGTCAGGGTAAGAAAATAACTTACCTACACTAGGGCCTCGTCTTTAGGCTCTACAAATTTCACTCTTCCCTCCCAAGCCTATCATTTTCTATGGGGCCCCTCTCGCACAATCCCCCCCACATACTACCATTATTTACATGCCTGACAAGAATAAGAAAAAAAGGCATCAAGAACCCAAGGGCTAGTAGGCTGATTACCCCTGAAATTTAGAATTATGATATTGCACCTACCCCTAACACTTCTCATAAGGGTAAAGCTTCCTCTCCCTCGGCTTCCAAAAGGAAAGATAAACCCCACCCCTACAAAAAAAACCAAACTATTTGTTCAGGAGATTAGCATGGATGTTGCTGAAGAAGTTGAAGAGGAACATAACACTCCTACAGATCTAATAGACTGGCAAATGGGTCTGCAAAAAAAATGAAAAAAGGTGTTGGTGGCTTATGATTTTGAAGAGGAAATAGAACAAGAGAACTAGGCTTCTGATGAGGGAAATGAGAAAACTAATAATAAGGAGGGTGGTGTCACAAGGAATAATGGTAGTGGAAGCTCAAATAATTCCACCTCCGACAACTCAACCTATTGTGACAATTTTAAGGAGTAACCTCTTGAGCTAGGTATTGACGTGTTGCCTTCTGAGGAGAAACCCATCTCCTTTTATGTGCCTTCAACTGCTAATTTGACATGCTTATAGAATGAGCTGAATACTCTCAAGAATAGAGTGACCAGGGTTGAAAGGAAGCTTCTTTTCATATCTAGATTCAATCTTTGGGTTATGCATAGCTCGACAACCTCTATTTGCCTCATGTATCACAATATTTTAGGTGAAGATGAGCAGGAGGAAGGTAACTATAAGGACTTGTTCAAATTCCTTACTGATGGCTAGTCCAATGTGTTGCACCAATCAGGCTGTGATATTGGATCCTCTCATAAGTTGTAATGGGGCCCAGGCCTTTGGCCCTTTTGGGTCCTCTCATAAGAGAATATCTCTATAGAAGATAGCGAAAGAACACACACATGTTTTAGGGTTTCCTTAAGCATCGTACTTCTCAAACATTGGAACCTTAAAACTCGTGGATATGAAAGTAGTGTTTATTTGTAGTGATAGTATAGAGGAATAATAAGTTTAGTGGTAGGTACATGGAAGTGAGTTTTCTCTGTAATTGGTCAAAATTTGATCTAAGTTAGTTTATGATTGGATATATAGCATGCATTAAGGTGGTTGAAGTTTGTGCATTAGACTATGTGAGAATTGCAGACCCAAGAGATTGAGATGTGCCAAAATTTATTTTGTAGAAGTCAAACATCAATACAATAGGAGGTGGAAATTGTTACATGGATCGATGCATATGTTTTTCCAGAGTACAATCATTTATAGTTTTTTTCTATTATAATAATTGATCAAATAAAGAAAATACGTTGACACTATTTCCTAAGGCTAATACACTGTTAAATCTATTTGGGTTTTTTTATTTATTTGCATTTTTGTCCTTATTGTAAGAAAATGATATAATTACATTACTTTAGTAAATTTGGAAATAGCTTTAGGGTCAAACTAAAGTGTATTAGAAGGGGGGATTTTAATGATCTTATGTTTTTCTTTTGTGAAGAAAACATTGTATCACTAATACATTTGGTGCCAAATTTCAAGAGCTAACTGTTAGAATTACGACAACCAATCGTCGAAAAATGTTGTCAGCATTTTTGTGTTGTTAATTGCAATGACTAGATTAGTTGTCACCATTGTGACTATATCTGCGTTAGAAAAGTTTGTTTAATCATCGTCAAATGAGTTCGCATTTCCAATGCAGATGTCATTGCAACTCTAGTATCCATGTCGCAAATTGTTGTCGGGTATACCTAGCCCCCATCGTAATTTTTTATGGTGATGGCGTCGCAAGTGTAACATCCCCATCGAAAAAGGTCATCGGCCAACCCGGCCACTGTCATAATCTTTAACAAGGATTTCGTCGCCTACAACATTCATGTCAGAAAAGGTCGTTAGTGAAACCTAGCCCCAGTCGTACTTTTCGATGGGGATATCGTTGCGAGTACAACATTCCCATCAGAAAGGGGCGTCGGCCAAACCCTTTCCCCATCGCAAATTTTGACAGGGATGTCATCACGAGTACAACATCCCTATTGGAAAAGGTCATCGGACATACCTAGCCCCTGTCACCAATTTCAATGGGGATGTTGTCAGAAATAGAGCATCTGCGTCAGAAAATCCATCGAAAAAACTACCGCGCATCACAATTTTTGACAGGGATGTCATCACAAGTACAACATCCCCATTGGTGCATCCTAGAAGTCTGACCGCGGAGCCATCAAATTTATGACACCTTATTGGACTAAAGATATCAGGGCTCAAGAGACCAAAATAATTGGTCCCTATCTTTGGCCAATGTGATTGTCAAAATGATTTACCTTTGATTAGCTCATCAAATGCGGGGGTCTTAAGGAATTTAATAGATCACATTTTCATGGTAATTTATATTATTTTAGTTGAGGTTTCATGATTTATCTATTTCATGCACTTCTGGACTTCGAGGATATCCATAAAGAAGCATCACCACTTGTGGCCTGCATTACAAGTTCTAACAGAGCCGTATATTTTCTATGATAGTCTTAAGTGTCAAATAGAAAAAATACATTCAAAAAGGTGAACTAATTGAGGTGGGTGATGTGAAGAATTTGATAGTAGAAAATATTTCATCTGAAGATTGATGACTTGTGTTTGAGGTTTTGATCTCGTAATAGGTAATAAATATCCCTAAAATAATCTATCAAGGAACAACAGGTGCACTATGTGTGAACTAGCGGTATGCAATGCATTCAAGTCTAACTAGATGCAATGATGAATGGTTACATCTAGTTTGGCTTGAATGTATTGAACACCCTTGGTTCATCCCTAGTCCACCTAGTTGTTGCCTAATAGATTATTTTAGGGGCTTTAATACCTATTAAAATATCAAAACCTCCAACTCATGTCATGAATCTTCAATCCTTTCTATTGTCAAATTCTTCACATCCCCCACATCAATCAGTTCACCCTTTTGAATTTTTTTTTTCTAGTTGACACTTAAGACCATCTTAGAAAATATATGGCTTTGTTAGAACTTTTAATATAGGCTGCAGGAGGATATTCTTCTTTATGGATGTCCTCGAATTCCACAACATGTGCGAAATATAGATAGAGATTCGTGCAACCTCAACTAAAATAAGATACATTATCATGAAAATATTATCTATTAAATTCCTTATGTACCTCACTAATGATGATCTAATGAAAGGTAAAAATTTTTGGCAACTTCATGGAGAAAAATATTGAGACCAATTATTTTGGTCTCTTGAGCCCTGATATCTTTAGTCCTAGCTACTTGGTAAGGCATGAAAGACTTATACCCATCAATCCTTGAGAAGAATCATCGCCTTGCCTTTATGTACACTGCGCATGATCCTCTCTAAAGGGGGTTTCGGTTTCTACATATGAAATTCATTTATCTAATGTTAGCTTACATCTTATATGAAGATCAATCATAATTTAATTCACCCATTAGGCCTACTTCCTGCAACAAATTCTCATTAATGTTATATACCCTTAAAAACATACCTCTGTCCACTCCTCCAATGTCCTTATAAGTTGTCTGCTCAGATGCAGTCATTAGTCTTGTCCATACTCATGGTTACACCACAATATCACCAAACAAATTACAGGAATATAAACTTAATTTAGTCAAATTACCTGGCCTTCAAATATGGCCAGACTGCTCATAGATACCTTCTTCTGGCAATGTTGTTGAAGACAAAATACTGAAGTTGTTGACCAATCTGATGATGTCAAGTATGACTTGAAGCTTTGGATGCCTGAAAGACAAGAAGAGAGATACAATGTTCATTTTTATCTCTATCTTCTTGTCTTTGGGCATCCAATGCTCGAAGTCATACTTGAAAGATGTTCATCTATATATATCTCTATCTTCCTATCATTGGGGCATCTGATGCTTCAAGTGATTGGAGGATACAACAATTCAATGACAAACAGATAAACCATTTAATGTAAACCATACAAACATAAAAAAAATTCAATGACAACATACAAACAATTCAATGTAAACCATCAAGTTCAGATTAATGCTTTTTTGTAACAACCTCATGTAAGGCCTGAAAGCCTTATACCTGCCAATCCTTGAGAAGAATCATCGCCAGCAAAAGAAAATACCTTAATCCTAGCACTAGAAAGAAGGGGAAATGCAACACTACCCTAGAAGCTAAGTTCTTACAATTGAGGGGGGTGGGGGGATATTAGCCATTTTGAATCATGTGTAGTTAAAAGGGGAAAAAAACATAAGACCAAGGAACTCAATTGGCCAAAATTTAAAGTAGAAACAACTCTTTTATTAATGAGGTTTACCTGCTGGGTAGAAGATCTTGGAGTATCATTATTGTCCCTTTTATATGGCTTCTCCATGTGGCCCTGTGACAAAGATCAAATATAAAAAATGTTAGCAAAAAATAATAATAATAAAATGGTGTGTTGGAGTCATTGATTGAAGGTTGGTTTAAATGGTGCACAATACATACCTAAACCCCCATGATAGTAGCTTTGTCTGTATCTATGCGAGTCAAATTGTAATCGATAAGTAGCTCTTCCCCTGCACGTATTGATTTTTATCGCACATACAAATACATGATTTCCCTCGCGCGCCTAAAATATGCAATTGGATTGCTTAATAGTCGACCCAGGTCACGTACTATTTATAAAATCTGCAATATTCTATGTTTCTTTTGGCCTTCATTCAATGTATATAGCCACTCTTTTACTTGGATTATTGTCTTTCTATTATATATAACTTTCTGAGATTGCATACCTACGCATACTTTTTTATATTTAACAATATGCATCCAACTTTTGTAATCATAACAAGGTCCAAAAAACTCTATCAATTCAGCAACTTTGTTGTAAGAGACTTTTATGTTGTCTATGGAAAATAGGCCCAAACCATGTAATGGTGATGGTGCAATGTGATATATCCTCCTGTTAGCGCAAAAATTAGTTTTTATTGGAGGAAGTTCATTGGGTATCCAGTGTTTTTGTAGATGTTGGTACCTTAAGGGCACCTCGATGTCGCATTCTCTCTCATCATCATAAGAACACGACCCCCTTGAGAAAGGAAAAATTTAACGCGTTTATTCAATTTCCTTCTAGTTTGTTTAACCCTAGTTGACCTACTACATGTATCACTTTCATATTCTATTCCTATATTTTCCTCACTCGAGGAAGACACATCTGACAAATAACTACTTGCTAGTACCTGCACTCTACCAAATGAGAGAGATAGTTGGTAATGAGAGATATTTTTAAATGGGAGAGATATCGTACAAGTCATTAATCTTACTATTGAGAAATGCATTAAAGAAACTATCTCTATAGAGTACATATTGACTTATACCTTTTGATCCATGAGACTGTGCAGGATGCTCGTGAAAGAGGTTCGGGTTCCTGCATGTGTAATTAAATTATCTTATGTTAGCTAAACAATTTGAATGATACATATACTCAAAATTACATAGTAGACAACATGAAGTACAATATGCATTCATCATAATCATTGTATATTTTTTGTGTTCCTTACCTTTATTTTATGTTGTCTCTCAAATAAGGACCCTCAACAGAAGTTGGGTTGACTATGTCTGTAGTCAATTGCCTGTTTCTACAAAGGCTAGCAGCATCACACAAAATGTATACATGAAATCAGAAACAACAATAAATACATATGCATCACATCCATCATAAGCATCGCATATGAATTTAAAAAATTAAAAGGTACATCATGAATTAATTATGTAATGGCATTGGAATTCTGTACATAATGAATAAACTATGTAGCCATATAAGTCAAATATATTTCTATCAAGAAATCAATATTAAATGGATTAAGGATTGATCGCATAACTCTATGTTTCATTCATGTCATTGATCTTCTTCTTCATCCAACTCATCATCATGATCGTCGTTGTCATCATCATCCTCACGACCACCATCGTCATCGTCATCGTTGTCATCATCGTTATCGTCATCATCAACATCAACATCATCGTCAGTAGAAACATCATCGTCATCATCTTCATCTTCTTCATGAAAAAATTATGGTAGGAACATCATCAACTATCTATCGACCGTGATCATCATCTACATCATCTCTTACTTCTTCGGTATCTTCTTCTTCCATCACCTTATACTCTATCAACATTCCTCTTGGATCATGTCTAACAACAAATGACCAACCTGGTTTATGTGGAAGCTCTGAGTAAAATACCTTCTCACATTATTTTTGAAGAACACAGGTCTCATTTGCAACTAGCTCAAAGGACCTTGTATTAACCATTTTAAATCCATTATCATGTTCAATAACAGTTCTATCAGGATTATTTTGATTAAATCGTAGCCTATACCATTTGATGATGAAGATAAGTAATTTGAAGGAATTAAAGTCACACTCAAGTATATCATCCAAAATGTCATAGTATCGATTTTGAGACTCTCGAGGATGTAAGTCATTTCTAAATGAAATATTAGTAACCTGAAAGACTTTCGTTATCCCATAATCACAAGTTTTCTTCATGTCATCCAAATTTTTTATGAAAAATTTATGACCATTGCAGAACATAGGCTTGTGGTGTTTGATGTGCAATAAAATGTCAAACATGTAAAAAATATTGCATCGTGAGTTGATAAAAATACGGGCGATTAATAAATTTATACATGTCTCTTTATCTCTTAAACCATATGCTAAATCTATTTTTCTTTGTGTAACATCGCAATCTCCATTGTAATGAGCTTTTTTAATGAATGAAGACACACCTTACCATGTTGATGTTCAACCATAATTTTGACATTGATCAATCCTTACCATCATCCAATCAAGATTGTTTGCAATATACAAATGTAGTGCATCCCACTCTTGACAAATTGTACAAAAATTAAATAGATGACTTACAACCAATTTATTTTAAATATTAAGAATTAATTAAATAAAATAAAATATTATAATTAATTACCTCTCACCTTCCTCAATCTACCTTTCCCCATCAAGTTCTCCCCTTCAATTTTGTTAATGGGGTTGGGATCCTAAATGCGATCTACATGGATATTTGATGCAAACTTATGAAGATATTCAATAATGTACACCATAGTCTGGTATACCGTATATCCCTCCACCATAGAACCTTCAAGATGTGCTCTTTTTCAAACCAAAGCATTCAAAGATTTCAAGTGCCTCTCAACCATCAACATTGACCTAGTGTTTACAGGTCTACACAATTTAATCTCCTCAACTTGGTGTACGAGGTAGTGCTCTTGTGCATTGAAAAACGTTGAAGGTAGACACTTTTTCATTTCACACATTAGATGAGGTATTTTTATCTTCTAATATTTTATATCTTCTTTATGAATTTCTTTAGATGACAACCACCTGCAAGAAATTCAAGACACACAAATATATAAATACAAGACTTTACAAAATAATATACAATATATTACATAACAAGAAAAACAAATCATGAATATAATAAATATATACAACAAATTGAACAAATATCACTTCTTACCTCATGTATTTCGAATACCATATATCACTTGTTTGACGTTATTGTCGAAGTGCTCTGGGAGAGATAGAGGTAGCACGTACTGCAATAATTATAAACTGATCATTTCATTATTTTCTAACATAATACAATGAAAAGTACATATATTTTATAAATATATTGTAAATATAGAAGAACATGAATTACCTTGGTGAAGGTATGTCAATCATACGTTTTCATCTCTAGCCGAAATTCACTTTTCTTTGATATGAGATTGTTTATGTTCTCAGTAAATCTTGTGGGAAATCATATTTTTTGTATGACTTCTTTTATAGCATTACTTTGTTGATCCGTTAATAACCAGGGAAGGGCACTTGTATTAATATGGTCTCCATTGCTATTTGATTGAATGAAATTTTTCATTTCATGATTGGATTCATGAATCTCACTGCAAATTTTGACAAATATTTTTTTGACACGCCTTCCATCCAATATTTTCCATAATGTCTCTATGATATTCTTTCCAATATGCACAATATCAAACAAATGCATAATTTGTAGTTTCTCTTAGTAGGGAAACCTACTAAATTGTCTCGGATAACTTTTAAGTCCCTTTGGAAGGTGGTCAGTAATGCCTTGATGACCTTCACGATCATCAATTACATAATTAGTAAATAAAACACAATAGAAAAATATAAATTGAAAATATAAACAATTAGGTGGAATGACATTACCTTGATGATTAATTCTATTATATTCCAACTTCCATAGGCGAGGTGTCATTCTTCATATATTTGATGTAGTCTCTTCTTTCCCATTGAAAATATATTTTTCTATACTTCGATACTTATGATTTCTAAGGAGGAAGTGCCTATACTCATCAAACACCTGCTTTCCTAAACTTTTTGAATGACGAGATTTCATCTTTGGACCACAAACTGGACATACAAATTTTCCCTTCATTTGAAATCCTAAAAGATAATGATATAATTGGATTAAATATGTTAATTTTTATAATTAGAATTATCGTGCGCAACTTGAATTCACGATAACATACCACAAAAATGTGTTAGCCCTGGGGCATCATGTATTGTCCATACAAGCATTACATGGAATTGAATTTGTCTTTGTCCTATTGGTCTAGAGACGTCATACATAGTGACACCATTCCATAACTCCAACAACTCATTGATAAGAGGCTCAATATATACATTCATATATTTAACTTGGTACTTACCTAGTTCAATTAACAACATTACATAATTATTGTGACTATTTTGCTGCAAGATTTATAATAACATGTAGATAACTATTAAATGATAAAATACCTAGAATAATCATTTCCAACATAATGTGCTCCCTCTTTATTTACATCCATGGAGGAATGTTATTATTGATTAAAAAAATAGGCCACACCGAGTAAACAAATCTCATCTCTCCAAATGGATTGACACTATCTGCTACCAATGAAATCCTGAGATTACAAGGTTCTTCTTTAAGTGTGGACACTTTTCCTCTATGTCCATGAATGTCAAACCATCCGTAGACATGTATGGCATACCTTAACATATGTGACATTGTTATGTTGGATAAGCCATTCATAACCTTCAAGTTCACCAACAACAATATGACAAAGAGAAGGGTTGTTTTGGAGCCTTCGTAAATGGTTGTGTTTCCCTTCTCAAGTAGAGATATATCATGGACGACATCAAGGTCATATTGATCATCATCATCATTTGCGCCAGTACCAAAAGTGTCATGGATCAATGTATTTTTACAATCATCTTCAAATATGTTTTCTGGTGCATGATCGTCATCTTCCATGGGATCATTATCTTCAGCTTCGATATTTGCACCTCCATGTTCCTCCACTTCGAAAACCATATTCTTCGGGTTGTGGTGTTCCATATCATGTGCCTTGGGGAGCTTGACCTATATAAAAATGACGAACATAATAATCCATTATCATGATCCTCATCATCAAATGATTTCTTATGTATATAAATTGTTGAAATGATATAATGAACAACTTACCAATGGATCATAATCATTCCCCCCTTCAATGTGACCATTCTCCCTACAATTCCTTTTAGCTTTTTTTATTATTAGTCTTCTAGTTTTTAAGCCCTTGCAACTTTTGCAAAGACAAAAACATTTTCCATCACCTTTATTTTGAAGTTAGACCACAATCTAGCGATTGTCTCCCTATCTTGTTCTTCACTTACATTATCTGACATGATCCTTATTCACAAGAAAAAAATTGGGGTATGGAAACTTCAGTCTATAACCTTCAAAAACTAAGCAAAATGATGTTGAAAGTACACAAATATTCTTAGACCTAGTTATATATAGAAATTGAAAAGTTAGTTATGAAATGATGTTTTAGTATAACTTATACCAAATTGAAATACTTTAACATAAAGACTTTCAACATCCACAATTCATCAATTACAAGATCCTGAGGAAGTGCAATGGAGGTTTAAAGATAAATGGAGTCTAAAAGACCTATAAGGTATTTAAATAATGTAATAATGTAAAGACCATATTTAATTGTAATAAGGTTTACTAGATAGTTAGTTTATATAATATTATTGAGTGACCATCATATATATCCTAGATGAAGTCTATGGATGGGGGATAGGACAGGAGAAACCATATGTGCATGAACTGTACTTGAAAAATGCAATAAAGTCACTAAATTCTGAAACTTTTCATGGTACTTTGATTTGTTTTCATTTTAAATTCATTTCAAATGGTTTGAGTAACTAAAATAAACTTTTGTTTGTCTTCTACATGATCTGAGATCTCATTCTTATACTAGTTATTCATTTAAATTGCTAACAGTCGTAGGGATTTGCCTTTGTTAAAAATTTTGAGTGTTTTATGGCTTAATGTCCATTCCATGAATGTTCTCTCACTATTTCTCATGGGATGGTTATGGTTTTAAATTTTACACATGCATCTAACCAAACAATGTGCATATAAGTGAAGGGAAGTGGGTGATCACTAAGTTGTTATGTGGAAAGGGCACTAAAATTGTTGCAAGGGTGTAGCAGCAGGAGATCTGCTCAAAGGAGGACATTATTTTATGCTTGAATCCATTAGAGGATGTCTTGGAAATAAAGAATCAATTTTTTTGGGTTGAGGAAATGCTTGGAAGGGCGAAAATGATCATTATTTTGATTGGATTGGATTGGTCAATGACCGGTTGCATGAGGTACTTTCTTGTTTTCCTTTGAACAAATCTTTCTACATTTCAATCATCTTGTTTGGTGATTTTAATGATGGTATTGATGTCTCTTTGATAAAGTGTTGATTTAGGATACTCAATACATTCTATTAAGAGCACTTTGGCTTTGGGATTATTGTATTTGGTGAATTAATTAGATCTTTTTATATTTATTTTTGTAAGGACTAGTCTCAACCTTGATTTAGGGTAACCTGAGAGACAAAGGATGTAGTTTCTCTTAAGTGGCATGTGGGAATCACCTATCATCTTGGGAAGTGATGAGGATGGGGTGTATATTGATTTCCTTGGATGTTGCAGAGCACCATGCATTGGTTGGAAGGTGATGTGATTGCATGGAAGTGATTGTACAGTCACACTAAGCAGTGTATTGTCTGCCACAGTTGAAGATTGAAGGCTTGTCAGACAAAAAATATTCAAATAGTAGGAGCTTATTTTTCTATTTCATACGTTTGGTATGTTATGAATTTAACTATTGGTCACATATATCTATCTAGTTTGAAAATTGTTCATCAACCTAAACATTTAAAATGATGAGTATCAGATTTCTATAGTTCCTAATAATTAGCATGAGATATGCAAACTAATTATCTTGCTGATAGATCACTCAGTGTAATATGAAATATTAATGAAAAACAAATCTAATATGTATTACTCTAGAAATTACATATAATATTATTTTGTATCTATCAATTAAATTATCTACATGCAATAAAAGAGCACGTGTCAAGATAGTTAGTACATTTCCCTCCTATTTTGGAACCAAACTTCAACTTGTTGGTTCAACAGTTCAACCACCTAGCTAGGGCTTGTTTCTACATTCACAAACATAAACATGGACAAAGAAGTTAATTACTACTATCTAAAAGTTGAAACCCTTTTAGTTAAAGATATCATAACTAGAAATAATTGGTAGGATAGCACATCTAACATAAATAGAGGGAAAATCAATGCACCCAACAAGAATTGGGAAGAATATCACAATAAATTATCTATAGGAATATAAGACTATCCACAATAAGGTTTGGTAAAATGAAACTGTTATCCTAATTTTCAGCGTGCATCAAGGTAATCATAAATAGGAAGAGATTGCATTTTAGAAGTCCCATTAATATTATCCTCTAGGTATTATTAATCAACATTTTGTAATTACATTCATTTTCAAAAATTGTCATTTTGTACTCTAAGAGTTGATCACATTCCAGAATTTTTAAATTACAATTTTGATCAATTACATTGTGCATTCAAGCTGAATGTATTATACAAATGTTATTTCATCTTTCTTTTCATGTCAAAACAATAGTACATTGTAGAATAAAAGGCATAATTGAAAGTATGGAGTAGAGGTCCCATGCATTGCCTTGGGGTTGGTTTCTTAATGCTTGCATATTAGGTCTCCATTGCTGGTTGCATATCAGGTCCTAGGTCTTCATATTCCATCTTCATCTGCATATAGGTCTTTTAGGGTTTACCTGCATCATAAGAGAAAATGGGGTGTTAGATCCAATTGGATCTAAGCAATACATAGAACATAAACAACACACAATCAATCCTTCTCAAAACTGCATATCAATCTGATGAGATCAATGCAATGAGAAAACATTCATCCATAGTATCTGAAGAATAGTATTAAAGGGACTTGTTCCAAACATGAAACCTTTTGCTATGTATGATCACTTTGATATATGTTGTTCTTCTCTATATAATCAGATATCTCATGAAAGGGACTTAGTATTACCATATGAAGAACCTTTTTCATGATTAGCTCAACCTATGAGTTCAACAAATGATACAAACCAACCAATACTCATGAGTGAATGTCATCTTACATTCACTCACAAATATTAATTGGTGCATATGATTTGATGACCTAATAAATTGAGTGGTATTTTG
>MU227206.1:150110-161369 GCA_018584345.1 Thuja plicata
ATTGCATTGATTCCTATTCTATATCACAGAATATAAGCCTTTTGCAGAATATGCATGTTGTTAATGGTGAGAATACTGCTTGTGGTTAAACCCTAGTTGTGGCCTTCCAATTAACCTATGTATTGAGGAGTGAATGATAGTGCAGAAATCCCTAAGGTATGATAAGTGGATGTCAGTTTGAAGCTTCAAAAGGATCTGAATCTTCTTGGTGTATCACCTTTTTCTATTTTTTCATGCAAGTTCATTTTTAAATCTTTCTCCCCTTTTCTCAGTTAAATTTTCAATCAGGAGGTGATATTCCATACTAAATAGGAACCAACCTAGAATTGAGAGACTCTTCCTCATCCATAGTTCACCCACAGCTAGAGGAAGTTTCCATTGTCATATAGAATTGCCATGAAGCCTTAATGCCTGATTTAGGGTGACAATTCTAAGCCTGAACAGAAACATATCCATTTTTTTGAGCAACTAGTTTATATTTAACATATCTAGGCATTTAACACCAGGTTCATACCTCAAGTACAAACCCTTCATTTTTTGACTTATGGCTCCAATTATACCATTCTTATGCACTTCACTAACAACAAATATACTAATACTAAGTGATTTTTTTCTATTTCATACACATGTGGTATTTTATCTATTTAACTATTGGTCATAGATATTCTCCAATTTGCAAATTGTGTCATCAACCTAAACATTTAAAATAGATTTTGATGATTTAGGTAAAGTTTCCATGCAATTTCTTTCTCAAAAAGTTGAGAGATGAAAAATTATTGAGGATAATAAGAATAGAACTTTTGATAATTCAAAATCAAGTTTATCACAACTATTAAACGACATCAAACTTAAAATAGGGGGACTTTGGATTGAAACTTACAAACAATGCAAGATACACACACTAATCAATGACAGTTCTTGGGCTTGAGCATTATAACATAAAAAAAGATGCAGATCTAAGTATGACAAACTAATCTTGAGCTATTTTCTAATAAAACCAAAACATATCACCAAAGGCATTACAAAACTAGCTATCTAAAGCCTTTAATCTTGCCATAGTCTAAATTTCCTATTGTTACATTCTCCACTTGCATCTCTCATTTTCCTATCAAATTTCTAAGAGGTCTGTATAATATTCTTCATCAAGTTGATTTCCTATCTATAATTCAAATGGATAGTCAAATTCAACACCCAACATAACTAACTCACATTGTACTCATGGGTATAGAGGAAATAGAAAATCCAACAAGCCTGATATTTTGAAAGCTTCAAGCTTCTCATACTAGTGGATGACCAAAACACTTGAATGGGGAAAACTAAAATTGAGTGGTCACCTAACCCAAACATTAAAAGAAAAAAATATCATCAAATATTCTCTATTTACTTAATAATTTATCAGTTAGATGGACATAACTAAAATTGAATACTCAACATAAAAACAAACATAATAAATTATCTATATATTAAATAATTGACAATACCTAATCAACCTAATTGCAACTGATTATAGGCAGGCCTAATTTAAGATTTTCCTAAAAAGACTCAATTAATTCTATCTACTATAAGGAAAATGGGCATAATTGTGACTCAATACAAAACATTTAAAAACATTCTATTTAGAAAGATAATGTATACCAGACCGGCTAATGAGTTTCTTGGGTGAATGAAAGAAATGCATCTGTCCATGCCCTTTCCAGAATATCTTCGATCACTTGTAGGAAATCCCCTGAGATGGGTATTCCAAATACATAATTTAAATAAAAATTGTTGGAAATAATGGGAAGTATGTACTGGGAGGGGATGGGTGAATCAGTACCTCTAAAACTTTTATCTCTTTAACCCTTAATCCTTTATGTAATCCATTGTATTACCAACCATCTGTTCTATACTATCTTTGTGTAAGTTATATCGATTCATAAACTGAATAAACATGTAAACATTCATAGAAGCATTCATGAAATGTAATGACACATAACACAAGTTATGGTAACCTAGAAAACCCCTATTAGAATGTAAAAATTATGGTGGAAATGATACCCACAAAAAATTCACTATCTGCAGATTGGAAGGGGCTGCTTAAGGCTTATAATTTTGATCACTTCTGATGATCTAACCTATTAGGAGTATTATGTGGAGATTGGTTAAGGTCTACTCTATAAAGAGCTTTAGCATCACTGTTTAGTGTGCACTCAGTTAAGAGATTTACAAAGGATTGTTAAATCCACCTTTCTTGAAAGGATTTCTTCTATTTTCTACACTTGTTATAATGTAGACAAAAATACTCATCGACCAGAGTGTATGCAATCTTCAATTTATGATTACATATCCATTAAAATTACATGTACAAAGTATCGCCTAATTTGATTTATTTATACCTATGTTGCTCGGTATCCTTGATTCTTGGTTCTTGATAACCAAATTCATCTTTTGTTGTTCTACTTCTTGAAACTTTCAGTCTAATCCATAGATGTGCTCCTTGGCTACTATCATCCTCACCTCTATTTGAAATGAATGATTACACATCTATTTATAGAATAGACTGACCTAATTTAGTTTCATGTATTACAAAAATAACTCTTGACCGAAGGTTTACAACTTGACCTTGATCTCCTAGTTTGCATGTTTTTAATCAGTTAGACTAATTAAAAAAATTAAAATCATCTTTCTTGTCCCTCAAGAAATAGTTTTAAATGAAATCAAAACTCAATATAAAACATAACTATTTTATCTGACATGGAAGTCAGATCCACTTTTCTTGGGATATAACTAACTTTTGGTGTCTGATGCTTGGGTTTCTCTAAAAGTATTTTAGTCTTCCTTCTATGAACTGTCTGTCAGGTTCCTCTCTTGTCTTCTCTTTCAGTTTACAGTGTAATCTGCTCATCGGGCTCCCCTGTCGGTTTCCTCTTTATCATTTTTGGTTTGCACTATAAAAGTGCGTCGTTGCATTTCTCTTGAACTTAACACTTTTAGTTTGAACTAAAACCTGTCTTTTGGTGTAGTGTTACCGACGATTCAAAGAACTATTTTCCCTTTGCATATACTAATGGAAAAATTAATGTCTTCAATATCCCCCTTTGACATTAGCATCAAAAACTGATATGTATAAAATACTAAACTGTGTAGTATGTACACCATGTGTTTACTTTGTCATTTATGACTCCCCCTATGTATATGTAGGTATAGTATATATATACATATACTTTCCTTTATACTATACTCCCTTTTCACCTTATGTTAATTTCATTCTCCCTTTAATACTGCACATATAATCATTTTCCCCTTTTCTCTATATGTATTGTACATATCATTTTGCCCCTTTTTTGATAGTAAGGGAAAAGGTGTATACTTACAACTTATCAAAAATATGGGAATGATAATTCTTCAAATCCTCCATCATCTTTTCCCATTTCTCCTTTAGGTTCTCAAGAGCCATTTGCTCTAGTGTAATTTTGGCATGCATATCATAGATGTTGTCTCCTACATACATCTTGGGGGTGGCAATTAACTTTCTTGCCGAAGTAATGTTTTGTTGTAGAAGTGTAAGGTTCGACAATAGTTAAGCCTATAGCTCGGTAACCTCATCTCTAAACTATGATTCTGCTTCCCAAATTTCTTGTCTCATCCTTTTGATTTCTATTATCTTGTCATAATGCAGTTTGATTGCATTGTCATCTGTGGTTAGACTTTTAGCACTTGCATTTAGATCAGAATCGATCTTTGCAATCTTATCACTATTATCCTTAGTGAATTTCTCCAAAGTGCATAGCTTTTGAATTAAGGAAATAACTTCAGTAATGATTGGATTTAATTCATTTGTTAGTTTCGAAAGCTTTACCTTATTTTCTGCCACTTCTTGGCTGATCTTTTCTGTCAATTTGTATTGGAACTTTTGTTCTGCTCTTTCTTCAATAGCCTTTTCTGAATCCACATTTTGAGTTGTGATTTCTTTGGTGAGAACAACAATTTGATCTAGGATAGGTGCATTTTGATCAACATCAATGTCAGGAACTATTTTTCTTAAGATGTCTCTTGTGGTTTCAAGCACTAGAGAATCTTTGTGTTTTTTTCTAAGCTTTTCCTGTATTGCTTTCCTTTGACATATCTCTCCATATTCTATAAGAGATTCATATTCTAATGTGGTTGGATCACACTTTGGTATTTCAATGATTTTATCAAGTGTGACCTCCAACTTACTTTTCTTGGTTTTCTTCTTCTTCTTTTGCGATGCACCTGTATGTAAAACCATAGCAAGTTTTTCTGCTTGGTTTGATGTGCTAGATGAAGGCTTCGGTGGTGTAGTACCTTTTTCTTGCTACTCGGGGTTTTCTTTTCAGTTGTGTGTGGATGTCTCCTTATCAACCTTCGATGTAACTGTAGCATCTCCTTTGGTGTTCTTAGGAGTGGTATCAATTGGCTTATTTTGTTCACCTTTCTCTTTTTGCACTTCATCTATATCTTTCATTTGTGCATCTTGTTTGGTGTGATCTCCATCTTTTTGTGTGTGATCTATATTTGTAACAATTTTTTCTCCACCAATGACTTCCTGTTCATCGGTTGTCTCTTTCTTTTCTTCTTCCCCTACATCCTCAAGAATTCTTGTTTCCTTATCAGTTGACTTCTTCTTTTTCAAGATTATATTGATAGCTTGTATCAATAATGGGATCTGTCCTGGTGTGTCTACCTGTGTATAATCTGTTGTAGTGTCCTATTCATCGGTTTGGTCTTGGATAAGAATGTATTCTTCATTAATAACATCCTATTCTTCATTAACATCATTAATAAGAATTTATTTGGGGCTCTATTTAACCTTTAATCATCTTTATTATGTTGCTTGTCAGTAAGATCTATTTGTGGCTCAAGAGTTGTATCCTTTTTAGGTATATCAAGTATCTTTCTCTATTCAGCCTCACTCTTCCTGTCTAGCTCAATTAGATGTCCTTGAAGCACTTGGTAGGCTCTTAACTTTGGTGATAACCTTTTGGAGTGTTTCTTTATCATTTCTTCAATCTCCTCCATTTTAGGTTCAGGTGGCATGACAAAAACTAGGGCTCTTTCCCTAATCTGTTTCTCAAAATGTAATGCAAATGTCCATTTTCCCGACAATTTATTCATAAGTTCTTTTGGCATCCTATTTTCTAATTTAACTGGAACATATTTGAATGCACACATCATTGTGATAATTGCTTCTTCTATCTTATTATGGTCCTCGGTGTCCAGAGTTAGCCAGTTTTTAATCTTGCGATCATTTTTCGTACCTAATTTGATAATAAAAGCACATACCTCATCAATTTCAGAAGGTAGCATGTTCTTGAAAACTTGTATAGATTGTTCATCATTTTCAGTGTCCTTAATGTCTTCCCTAGTTCTAAGAAACTTTCTTCTTTTTGTTGGACCCTTTTTCCCTGTTTGAGGCTTTCATTTATTTGTCCTCACTTGAACTTTCTTGATTGGTGAAGGACTTGCATCCTTTGTTGTCTGACTCTTGGTCCTAGATGCAGTAGTAGTCCTTGGTTTCTTTTCTTGTGGTGGATGTGGTGTATCAGACTCTGTGGATTCTGATTCACTCTCCTTCTCTGCTTCACCGACGGGTGACTAACCCTCAGTTTCTTCTATTTATTTTGTTTCCTCTTCATTCACTGACAAATTTTTCTTCAAGGTCTTAACCATTTATCTTTCTTCCTGTCAATATTTTTCACAACTAAGCCAATTTTTATCCTTTCTTTGGCTTCCTCATAATTTCCAAACTTAGGTTGTGATTTATCCAATGGTTCATTTATCAATGCCTCAATAGCATTTGATGCTTGATATATGTTCACCTCATAGTCAAGTGGTGCCAGCCATATTATTCTTGGTACAATTGGCTTGATATAGGTGTAATCTGTGTCCACCATAAAACAAATGTCAGTCTTGAACTTTTCTACTAATTGCTCTGGAATCCTCATTCTCTTCTGCATTCTTTCTTTGAATCCAACAAAGTATCCATCCATTATTGATTCAAAATTATCTCCTAGTGTCTTGATGAATTCACTAATCTGTGTGGTCACTGGTCGGGTAGTGTCCCATTTGACATTGCCTATAGATGGGAAGGATTCTTGAAAATAGAAAAATATGCACATGATGAGTGAACCAAACTTACATGAGTTAGACTTTGTAGTCCTTATTATCTTCATGTTATCATCTAATTTCCTTAGTAGAAGTTTTGACAGATCCAACTACAGTACCTTCTTGAAAATTTTGTATTTTGTATCCACTGCTCTGAATGCAATACTATTCATCCTGTTAGCCTGAAAGAACTTGTATCCTAAGACACATGCTCCAAATTTCATTTCAACATCATTGATGGTGGATACATTTAATCCTCTTCCATCCTATGCCACTTATGTGTTCTTTTCAATGTCAGCTTTAGGAGGATGTTTCAGTGCCTTTACTTTATCGATTATGGGATAACTGGTAACAATGTGTATAACATCCCTAGTTATCAGTTTTGTCTCATCCATCCATATCTTTCGGTCATTGATTTTTCTCAATACTAACTTAATCCATTCGATTTTGATTTCCTTCAGGAATAGTAGGGCATGTGTGAGCCCTTTTACTTCAATGTGCTTATGTTCTTCTTTTATTGTTCCATCATCGTTGCAAATTTTTTTGAAAGATTTCTCAACTTCCAGGTCTCCTATTTCTGTGATCTTGTAGTGAATGTACGCTCTGACATCTTCAACAAGTAAAACCCTAGCTGGTATATTGGAGAATGCACCAGCATTGTCGGGTTGTGAAGTAACCTCGGGACATATCTTGTAATGAGGTTATTCAAAGGTGGTATTATTGATTAGATTCACCTTTTCATTCTTTGCATTCTTGATCTTGGAGGTTCTTGAAGTTGATGTCATCGATTCATAATTTAGAGCTTTTTCCCGTAAATGAAAATAGAGTTCTCGGTGATTGCTATTACTTACTTCAACCTACTGTGACTGCTGGGAATCTTTCTGAGTACTTTGAACAGGGTTGGATTTTCTTTGCAATATGGTTGCTTCATGCTTTGGTTTTGCTCACTTTCTTCGCTCAAGTCGCTTTGTGAATAATGAGTTGTTTCATCGATTATTTATAGACTTTTTCCCTAAGTCGTGTCATAAATGCTCACCCACTTCTTGGAGTTTGAAGATGGAGTCATCGCGTAGCACACACACTTTATTCTTGGTGATGCTTTAGGGAAGGTGTCAACTCATTAAATCAACTGACAAATTTTGGTATAGGGCAAAGACAATCATTGTCTTTTTACATGATCACCAACAGATCTCAATTTACACTAAAAACTTAGCATTTTTGTGTTAACTGACGATGCTCAGTAAGTATAGGAAAATTATCTTTGTATGTACACTGATGATTTTTGGTAAGCTTTGACCGATGAGATTGAATTCATAGAATCATAACAAGTAATACCATAGTGCATCTTTAATCATGCTAGTTTGGCATTTCATCAATGTATAATGGAACTGATGCAAAATATAACTTGGTATAATGTAGTTCCATACTTACTTGTTCTGCTTAGGTGGGGGTGGTGATGTCACCAGATCCCTAGGATAAGATGTCACTATTTTCATTGCTTGGTCAAGCTTCATCAGTGTTTGTAGCTTTCCTCCACATTTTGTTTCTCATCTTCTTGATGTCTTCAATGGTGTTTCCATTTGCAAAGGTGTTGGTCTCTATCACTTAGTCTCTGTAGTCCTTCTTTAGATGACCAACTTTATCACAGTGTAGACATGCCATTTTGGGGTTAGTCCAGCTCCTAGACTTTCTCATCCATTGTCTTCTACAGTTTGCAGCTATGTGACCAAATATTTCACATGCTGCTGTTAGTAATAACTAAGAGGGGGGCGTGAATTAGTGGCCTCAAAATTTATCCTTCAACTATTTACCACCAATCAAATAAACCTTAGATTATTAAGTCCCTACAAGATGCATGCCATGAAATACTTATAATGATTAAATGTCTGTCGGTTTTCCTTGTCTGTCCTTATTCTCCTTGATTACCGATAAGCAATAAAACTATTTACCGAAACTCAATAAATAAGCAGAGTATACCGATCAACCCAGAAATGCATATGTGAAATATAAAATAGTAAAGTAATAAACCATACACACATAACACATGGATTTTAACGTGGAAACCCTGTTAAGGGAAAAAACCACTAGGACCAATACCCCAAATTTTCACTCTTCTGAAGTGAGCCCTGTTAGGAGCCAACCCAGCTAAAGGTTACAAACACACTGTTAGGTGTGACCTTGTTAGAGGATTTTATACATAGAGTTTTTCACTTAGTATCGGGCATCTATTGCAACCATCCTTGAATCATCCTCCTTCTTAGACTGTCAATAGGTATCGGGCAAGTCCAATGCTACTTTCATGAATCAACCTTTTTGGCACTCCTTGGGATGTAGCTCAATATATAGAAGACTGTTAAGTCCTACTCAGTTAAGAGACTTGATGCTTCAATGGTTAAACTGAAACACTATGACCTGTTTCTAATGCAAATTTGAATTGTAGATTTTTAGATCTATTTAAGTACATTACTTCTCTGATCAATGTATCAATTCAATTATTTGTGCTCCACACTTTCTGCTCTGTGACGTTGTGCTTCACTGTTCATCGGTGTCTACATAACTCCTTAGCTCTCTTTCAGCTTGATTGATCAGGATTGTATGAAGTTCTTCTTCATCAATTTCTCTTCAGCATCCTCTTTCTATTCACTCCCCTTCCCATGCATACGAAAATGAATTAAGCTTGTCTCTTATATAGACATGATATTCACCATTTCTTGATTCTTGATTCTTGGCGTGAAAAAAAATCTAGACAATATGATTTAAAGCATAACTTCTGATTTGTCTTGTAGTTATCTTCATGCCAACTGTATAAATTAGCTTTAAATCAATTACTTAACTCTGGTTGAATAAAATAAATAAAACTACCAGTTAAGTCTATCTTTAGCTCTTTCCAGCTAGATATTCTGTCATTTTCTGAACTTTCTGTTCCGTCAGTCAACTCTGCAGTTAGTCATTGATGACAACTGCCAGTTTTGTCGGTGTGACTCCAGTTAGCTTCGGGATCTCTGTCCCTCTTGTATCATTGGATTTCACTCGTCTGGCAACTCTATTTTCAGCTCGTCGGGCATCCTATGGTTTTTCTTCATCAGGAAACACTGTCTTCTGCTCATCGGGTATCATTGTGACTTTTATTCTATGCCTTTACTGATGGTGTGCACTTTGTCAATATTTTCTATCACTTGGTGAATACTTGACACTTATGCATTGCTGAAAGCATAACTTTTGCTCCATTGATTCTCTGAAGTCTTTGGCATTATATACATGACCATACCTATGATATCAAGTTGACATCAATGACAATACAATACATTAACTGATTTAATGCCTTGCATTATCTTCAACTTAACATTATCAAACATTCAATCAGTTACATTTTATCAATCTCTCCCTTTGGCATTGATGGCAACATAATATATTATCACACTATACTATTTCTAATACAATATGAAATACAACAGTTGAGATTCATCAAACTACCAATAATTGTTTCTGTCAACTGATAAATGTCTGATCATCGGTAAGCTTTGTTTTAGCTTAGATTTGATTCTTGCAACTTTTTATTTTCTGATGTGTTGAATCTTTTTCTTGTGTCAATTTCTCTCCTTTGCCTGTTCTCTCTTTTATGATGTCTTTTTCTCTTTTCAGCAACTCTCCCTTTATATAAACTTTCATACAATTTTCTCTCCCTAAGGATATAATCTCTCCTTATTGGAGTAGTCTGGTAATGGATAATATCTCTCTTTTTCAGAAGAATGTGATAATATGGAAAATCTCTCTCCCTTTGACAGCAATGCCAAACAAATATTTTACAAATATCTGACATTCATGTCAAACAATCTTTTCTCTCCATCTATGATATATTCCTTGAATTTCCCTTATCCATCATCAATACATTAATATATTCTGGTGCTCAGTTCTGATATATACCTCTCTGTATATAGATGTATATTTGAAGTTCATCTTTTTTCTCGCATCAACATGAATGATATTATGATAATATGTAGGATGATGTAGCCTTCAGTCTTTTACTGACTGGTAGACAAGGGTTTGACCCCTAGTCTCTTTCTCAAGTACTCAAATGTATCCTTGCGATGTGGCTTGGTGAAGATATCAGCTAATTGTTCTTTTGATTGCACATACTCAAGTATCACCTCTTTTTCTTGAACTTGTTCTCTTAAATAATGATACTTGATTGCAATGTGTTTAGTCTTGGAATGCATGACTGGATTCTTGGAAATGTTTATTGCACTGGTGTTATCACAATAGATAATCACTGGTTCTGAGATCTTCATATGCATACCTTCCAGCAACTGTTTGATCCATGCAATGTTTTAGCAATTTGCAACAACAACAACATATTTTCTTCTATAGTAGACTATGAGATGCATCCTTGCTTGTTGCTAATCCATGTGAGAAGTTTGTCACCCATAAAGACTGCTCCTCCACTTGTGCTCTTCTGGTCATCAAGATTTCCAGCCCATCAGCGTCGGTAAACACCTTAAGTTCAAATTTGCCTTCTCTTCTATACCATAAGCCAAATTCCTCATTATTCTTCAAATATCTTAAGATTCTTTTCACAACAATCATATGTGATTCCCTAGGGTTAGCAGAAAATCTAGCAACAATTCTTACTGCATGTGCAATATCTGGTCTAGTGTGTACAACATACATGAGCTTTCTAATCATTGATTTGTACAAAGTCTAATTTACCTATGTTGTCTTGTCCTCCTTTGTTAACTTACATCTAGTATCCATCGGTGTTCCAACTAGTTTGGAATCTTCCATCTTGAATATTTTTAAGACCTCTTTGATGTATTTGGACTATATAATGAAAATACCTTCACTTTGTTGAATGATCTGTAGACCAAGAAAGAACTTGATCTCTCCAAACATAGACATCTCAAACTCTTTGCTCATCTCATCAACAAATGATTTTCATAACATATCATTGCCTCCAAATATGATGTCCTCAAATAATATTTCAGCAATCAAAGCACCTTGTTAGCATCAGTATCTTCTTTCAAATAAATATTATTATTTTCACTAGTCCTTATAAATCCAATACTTATTAGATAGGAATGAAGTCATTCATACCAGGCTCTAGGAGCTTGTTTCAATCCATACAAGGCTTTGTGAAGTCTACATACCATGTTTCTC